>JAGFPH010009686.1:30800-45299 GCA_018207615.1 Philaenus spumarius | reverse complement strand
AGTGCTTTTATTATTTAAGATCTATATATATAAAAGCCAAATACCACTCACTGACTGAACACTTAAAAAGAATACAATTACGTTAAAAAGACTGAAAATACCAACCACCACGACCAACGCCATACGGGTCAGCTAGTTATTTATAGTTGTAAGTTAAATGTAATAAATACTACAAAGAATTAAAACCCTGATATTCATTTGAAAGACCCCCGAGAATAGAATGAAAACTTTGCTAATTTTTAAATTTGATTGAAGAACCACACCTTGATAAGAAAATGTAAGTAGAGTTTGATATATTTTGTAATGCGTAGCTACCTAAAGGTAGGAAGCTTACACGATGACGATGCAAAGTTAGGGCGTTAGTCGAGCTTACAATACAAGACTCTAAAAGTAAATGACATAAAATAGCATACGTATGTTTTGCTGTTAAAGTGTCAACGCTATAATTATCTTGTAGAATGCATACTTACTTTCTAATGAGTCTATCCAAAGGTTCTTCAGCAGGCAACTTCTCACTGCCGACGGAAGGCTGACTGATTGCAACAAATATCTTGCGTGAATCCAACTCGGTGCCGTTTGTTGCTTCTACAGCTTTACTAGCCATCACCTAAAAAACAAATTAGATAGAAAAGACAGGTTTCTTGAGTGTTTAAAAAAATACTTACAATCTAACACTCACAATATTGTCATCATCCCTCTGACTGTTACGATTTAGTACTCAAAATAGGCTTACATTTATTTCACAAAACATTACAAATAGTTTAGACGTACATTTTCTTGCCTAAGGATATTTTGAGTCGATAAATCGGCTTTCATAGTGCAGTTTATACTACCAAAACTTAAACAAAATATGTTACTAGATCATTAGTCGTATAGGTAAATTAAATACTAGGTATACTTAGTACGAGGTACCTGTTCCTCAGATACTATCTAGTATATTAAGTATGGATCTACAGTAGAACGTCGATAATCTGAACTTCAATAATCCGAAACGTCAAAAATCCGAACGCGTTCTGAGACAGCCCCTGCAAAAATTTTATTTTCGTTTTCGCAAATTCCACTTATTGCGTCTTTGAAAATTTCACAAAAATATTCATCGCAGTTTGACATTACTATATCTTTTTAAACACTTCTAAGTACCTTCTGTCACACGCCCTCACAGCAGACTGGTTGTCAGTATTTTCACTGTCGCGCTAATAAGCAGCTTTAGCGCTAGCAGTAAACATACAGAAAATTCATTAATTTCTACTTGTGTAATCATTATAACAGTGTGTCGTACATACAGTAGTGTACTATACAATATTTTTTTATTTTTCGTTTGTGTTAACTATAATGTACAAGTGGACTTTTAATTATGTACTGTAATTGAGAGTTACAAGTGTAATCATGTTGGCCCTACTGTGTACGTGCAAGTTCTTCTAAATCATAATATGTAAGTAGTCTTACATTCTGTATTGTTATTACATTACTGCTTGTACTGTATAACCACTTTAATCGATTAAAGTGCATATATTTTATCCTAAATGGCATTTTCTTGGTTGTTTTCAAAAATCCAAACAAATTGATAATCCGAACCCCCCTCGGTCCCAATTAGTCCGGATTTTCGACGCTCTACTGTACTTTACTAGAGAACTATTATTAATACAGTAAACCTTCGATAGTTCGACAACGAGTATACTTGACACCGGCCGTAACTACGTGACAGTAGGCAGGTGTGTGCCAGGGTCATTGACTGGGACCGATTTGTATTATTTACGCAAGAATGAGCATCACCCCATCCCCGGGCCTCTCGATTTCCGCTAAGCAAGTTGAGATGGAGTCAGTTTTGTTGGATCCACACAGGAAGTTAGACAAGCTTTTGTTTTGTGATCCAGTTCTCTTTATTCATTTCTTCGACGGCTCCGTGATGAAGCGGCACAGAGAAAAAATGAAGTTGAAAAACAAAGTAAAACTATTTTTTTTGGACAGTAAGTGTAGGTTTATGTCATCCGTTTTTTTCTTTCCGTTGTGTTACGATTCATTTTTTTCTAAAAACAGAAGAGAATTGATAGGTTGTTCGAACTGTCCGTTTTGTCATCTCGTAGTCTGTCCGTTAATACCCCTCGTCGAGAAAAATGATCGAGAAAAAAATAAAATTCCTTCGAGATAACGAAAACAGAGGAGAAAAACGAATGAACGCAACCGGCAGATGGCAACGACGCTACTGGTGCCTAGCTATTATATCTAATCCTTCCTTCTTTCTGACGGACCCAGCTTCCGTTTCACCAGGTTCTTGTTGTGGTAGCATCCTTCCTGCAAAACGGATGGAAAACGTGAAGGAAACAAAACCGGACAATTCCTACAGGCCCATTGGAATGAATTTGTTGTCAATGTCTGTTAACTAAAACGCAACATGGATGATGTAAACCTACACTAAGATGTCATAATGGTAATGAGTTACTTTTATTCATTAAAATTGTGTAATTTCATTAAAAAAAAGTCACGTTTTTAATGTTATTTGTGTTATTTCCCATACACTCACTATAGTTTGTCATTTTAACAAACCCTAAGTCCACAAAGTGTCGAACTATCGAAAGTTTACTGTACTATGTATTATAATTCTATAAAACGAAAATACATTATTTCTGAATTGTCTTACAAGTTACTCAGTGTTGTTTTAAATTGTTTTACTTAAACATTATTATATTTTAGTATTTTAATATCTTCATATTTTTGTAGGTCTAGGAGTAACTGTCGTTGAAAAAACTCGTACAACAGTTCATGTATCATTTGGAATTGTTAGTGACTATTCATGTAGGCCTATCAATTGCGCTATTGTCATAGTTATTAGCAATCTGTATAGGGTTATCAGGCTAGGAGAAATTATTTTATACTTTTCAGTCAGGATATTAGAAAAAAGTTTGTTATTTAACCCTACAACTGTCAGACTGCTCAATATGAGCACTCGTGAGGCCGTGACTCGTCAAATAGATCTACTTTGACAACTCTACTTGTATTGATTATTTCACCCACTAAAAATCATCCAATCGTAATAAAACAAAAACCGTTGGAAAGGAAATGATTCAAACTTTCACTTTTGTATTTACACATTTTTTAAAAACATATATTTGTAATAATCGTTTTAAAATTGTAGTTTTCTTTAAACCTATTGCCGCCCGTGAAATCACAAAGAAATTACTCAACTTTGTCACTTCTATGAAGCTCAATATCGCTCGACAGAAATATGTTGACAATAATATAAAGATACCATTGGATTCGTCAAGATTTTAACTTTCTAAATCTGCCTTCCAATCAGACGTCACTCTTATAGTTTCAAAAATATAAAGGTTTCTGTAAACCCTTGCAATTGGACAGTTTTCAACCAATGAAACAGCACACTTTGCATTCGAGATATCGCTTAAAATTGGTTGTCTTTCTATTGATATCTTTATATCGTTTTGTAGGGAATACTTCGATCTTTCGTTTGGTGTAAAGTAAATTAGATTTTATTGGTTAGATGTTATTCAAACTGTAGTGGGAAATATAAACTTTTGTTGAATTTAAACCACCGCTTGAGATCGCAAAGCAAGTCTGTTCCCACGCCGATCCCAACGGTCATTTTGTATTCCCTTTATCCGCACGAACTTTGGACAGTTTATTCTAATTTTGTGAAACAAGTAATACAATGTGAAATAGTTTACAAAATGAGAATTTACAAGTATACATATAAATTTTTTGATTTATTCTCTACACTTTCATATAATTATATTTCACTTTTGAGCAAAGGATATATTCCTAAATTACTATTCAAACTAGGCCTAGTTTTACTAGCAATCTTGTAGTAGGAGCTTAAAAACTGGTGTTTTCAAAATAAGAAATTTGAAATTGATATATATTTTCATACAGTTCTATTTAGAACTAAATTACAAAACTTTTGTACATTTTGAAAAAAAATACAAAAGATTTTTACTAATTTTTATGTAGGCCTAAAGTTGAATTTTTTCCTTGAACATTTTTTGTTTCTTGAGCTAATAACTTTGTAAATTTTACATCAATCAATTTTTTACTGACATATTTTGTATGCTTTGAACCTTTCTCTACAAAAAAGCTATGGAACACTTTTGGTTTGGTTTATAACTTACTATATTTGGCGAATTTTTGAAAAAATGCTTGCACATGTACCGAAATGTATTGGCATTGCAAAAAATTAGTTGGACAGGTGTAGGGTTCAATTATTATTTTCTGCTTTTTAGTCTTGTGTGTGTTAAATTTTGCAATTGATTCTAAACATCTAGATGAGGTTATGACAGATACGTGGCCAATTTCAAGTTTATAGCAGTTTCCCTTCACCTGATCACATCTGCAATAGAAAATAATTATACCTACTTACCAATAATATATCCATCTGTTTAATTGTTGTTTCCCTAGAAAATAAAAAAAATGTTCCAAACTGACAAACCGACAAGAAAGCACTGTCATCCAGTTCTGAGCTATGTTTAAAGTTTCAAGTCTCTAGCTCATCGGTTTAAAAAAATCTAGCTCATCTAGTTTAAAATCAATTGCGAAACAGACAGACAAGAAAGCGAGCTAATGAAATGGTAAAAAATGTAGGTAGACATTTTCCATAAGTCACACAATGGTAACATCTGTAATTCTTAAAATCTACCTAAAAGAGTTGCCTCTAAAGGGTCCAATTACAGAACAAAAGTGAAAAGTACTCACTTCAGTCTCAAAATCAACGTAAGCCAATCCTTTAGGTCTTCCGTTCCTGAAAGTTACTAATCGTACATCCTTAACAGTTCCATATTTTGAAAAAAGTTCTTTCAAGGTTTCTTTAGTTGTGTCGAAGTTCAAACCTAAACATTTCACATTTTTGAATTAACAATAATAGTGTTAAGTTTGGTTGTTTCTACTGCTGGGGGAAGATTGTCAAAGCAGAAAAGTGTACACACAAATAATTACGGATATTCTGAAAATGGGAAAGCAAGATACAAATCTAAATGCATTAAAGACATAAAAACAATCTTAACGTTATAAAGTTACTATGTTTCAAAGTAGTTAAATTAAAATTTAGAGGAGCAGAGTGGCACAGCGGTTTAAGAGGGGACCGGAGTCAATTGTAAAACCGCTTTTTAGTTTCCAAAGTGAACACTAGGGTAGTAGGGTAGCTCTACAAGTTCGTCCGTATCACTACTTGGAGCGCTGCCTGCACAAAATGAGTTATACAGCTACCTGCTCCCAACTGACAGGGAGGGGGAGAGTCCGAGAGACAGCCGAAAAATAAAGTGAATAACACTGTTATACGCATTCACAACAATCACAAGCTAGAGCTAGACAGTCTGGCATTTAGCCGTAGGCTAATAGAAAATGATGAGAGGGCGATAATGCTTACAGAATGTAGGTCCACCCGTAAGTATAAGAATCGCGTTGACATTATTAGTAGCCTACCACTCATAAGTAAATATTGAAATCTTGAGTTCTCTACTGGTACATTACTTGTAAATATTATATTTAAACAGAAATTCAATATTTTTTCAATTCATTACTGATGATTTTAAAAAGTTGTCCAGCTTGGTTTTTTTATATTGCAACATGGTTTGCTTATGACTTAATAGATTATAATATTTACTGTCACAAAGTGTTTGAAACTGTAAAAATTAAAAATAGATTATTTTTACCGATGTTGCCTGTTTCAAACACGAATAGTGTAGCCTAAAGATAACAAACATTTTGCCATAGGCCTACCAATAAGTCTTGTTTACTTCAGTAAAGTATATTGTACAAATATAAATTCAAATATTGTAATACTGTAGCAATATTTCTTCAATACCTACATCTACAGCTTTCAAAGTTTGTGTATACCAAAGTCATATTATTTGTCATTTTTCTGGTGACTAAAATTCCAAAAACCCTTAGGATATTACAGACCTAATTTCAGAAGTAATATATATTATATTTGTTTCCTTATCATGTTTCATATTATTACATTTAAGATGTATTTTATTTATGTTGTGTTTCTTTGAAATTGTAAGGCATGCTGACTGTGGATGGGGTATAATTTAAACACGTCAAATCCATCCATTACTGTCAAAGGTTCCAAACAAACGGAACAGGAAAAATTGGAAGGGATTTGGATAAAGCTATGTCACACAAAACCACTTGACTTGTCACGCCTACTTGACACAAAAACTACTCACTGCAAACTATGATAACTGGTCCCGCAATCAAAAAATATATCATTTGTATGGAAGAAAAAAAACTAATTCAAAAGTTGTTCTTTTTCATACAATATTGGGTTTTTAATAACTTTCACGCAAAACTTTCTAGTAATTAATTTGAATAGCATAAAGTTATAATGAGACATAAATCATCTTAAATATCGTTGTGTAAAATAATTATGTTTTATTGAACACACCAAAGTAGTGTTCTTCAATTATTTAAAAGATCAAAAAGTAAATAAGCACTCTTTATGGTTACATCATGCTTATTGCCCACATAAATAGTTTTCCTAGCAATTGATTTGAATAAAATTATAAAATTGAAGTAATAATAAGACTACAATTTAAAAAATAATAAGACTACAATAATACAACAATTAGACTACAAGTAAATAATAACAAGACTACTGCAATAATACTACATTTCAATAATAATAATACTACAACAAGACTAAAATTTTAATAATAATAAGACAATTGAAGAAATAATAATTCAAATGTCAGCTTCGGACAGTTCTTCTACTTCTCTAATTTCTCCATTAACAACGATCTTGGATGTTTTATTAGCAACTTTATTCTTTGCATTGAGTATGTACGTCGGGTTTCTAATGGGCATCGACCTGCATATTCTAGGGCCAGTAAGTTCAGACAGAATACAATTCTTGTAGAACTTTTCTAGTTTCAAAGACGTGCCGCGAGGCTGGCAAAAGGGTGCCTGGTGCTCCCAAGACCTTGTTGTCCTATTTTGATTTCGAGCTGAGGGATAATATGGGAGACTTTATTGTAGTTGGCTCGCATAATCGCAAGGCACTGAAGTGTGGGGGCGATTGGCGGACATAAAATTCTGAACCGAGTGTTGAATGAGTTTGATTGAGGGAAATTTATTGAAACAAAACGTAAATTAAAACAATAATAAAAAAGCAGTACCGGAATGGCGTTGCGGCACCAGTATATTCTTGTATACAGGTTATGCTTAATTTATTACTATATTATTAATAATTAATTACATTTAATTTCTGTCATATTACACAATCTTGTTATCGCATTTAATTTATTGTACTATTCTTTCCATATTTAACTAGATAAATTTAATAACTGGATATAATAAAATGTCGAAATATTTTGAAGAAAAAAAATATATATAGGCCTATATAAGCTTTTTATGTGTTTGACAAAAAGTGTAAGTTCTTCAGTAGTCAAATATATTTCCTTGCCTCAGACGGATGTGACCTTTCCGGTAACCATGTTATATTCTCAGAATCCGACTATTTGCACTGTATGCTATGCCGCCGCTCCAGCCCTTCAGGCTTTGTTTTGACTGTTAGCCTTTATTCACAAATCCATGAGTGTCCAGTCTGTCAATATTCTTACAGATGAAGCACATTCTTAGACAGAAATACTCAAGTGTTCACGTCCTTGGGAAATCATCTGATTCGACTACAATTTTAAATACTATTCAAATACAAATGGTTTGTTCATCGTAGATTGCCAATGTTAACTAACCTCATGGCAATGAACTAAAAAATCCAATTTTTTTATTATTTATACATTATTAGTAAGGTCACTTTTAAACTAATAAGATTTATAATTAATTTTTGTAACGTATTAATAACATCTTCGAACTCTGCAGACAAAATAGACCCAAGACTCAAGTCTGGCTGTAACCACCTTCCTGGCACATCAACTACAACGTGGCTCTTCATGGCCAACTTTCCCCTATTTATTTGCAATTTATATTTATAATAAATCTTTATTCGTTGACATATTTTAAATACATTTTACATTAAACAGATCAAAATATAAAAGGTAAAAAAATAACAAAAAAGTTTTTTAAATGTTTAAATAAATAAATGATTTTTTTATTTACTAATGTAAAGAAAAATTACTAAAACTAGAAGTATACATACATTATAAAAGTACAAAAGTATATAATACATGACAATAGTAAATTAACAAAAGTAAAATTAATGAAACAAAATAATTTTTTAATATATTTATATATATTTATTGTATAGAAAATACTGGTTGCTTTTGTATAATTATGTAAATAAGATAAATGGCTTTGAGTCCTTATAACTTAGAAATGTACAAAATTGTGATTCAACGCCAATATAAAGCAATCGTGTTGATCGGGTCTGCACCCCAACAAATTAAACTAACTTTTACAAATGTTTATAAATTCAGAACTGGTAACTCACTAAAAAAAAAGTACAAACACACAATTTGAAGCACTGCTGCAAAATGAAAAATAAAATTGTTTGCATGACTAATAATAGTTGGGTAAAAAACCACCAACTACAATTAAATTGCAATTTGTGGGTCTAAGATGTTCGTGGCAGTTGCGGGGCACAGTCTAGAGATAAAAGCGGGAAACCAATAGCAGCCAATACTTTTAGAAGTGAAATACTTTCCTTTTCACTACTTAAGAGTGTGCAATAATCCTTCTAGTAAATGTATCGGGCATACAGAATGGAAACCTTGAGATGGTCAGCTGTATGCTATTGCATTAGTGAGATGATTGAATATTGCTTTTAAGCCCTTATGGTTTTACTAACAATAAATTAGTTTTACTTTTTCAACTTGCACGCAACAATTAATTTTGCATACAACTTCAATGTATAATCAGTATATAACAGAAATCTTAGCAATGTTTTTCTGATTTTTAGACAATCAAAGAAAAATTAATAAATTCCATGCTGTAGCCTACGGATTAGTGTATTAATTAACTAAGTAATTATTCCTTACCTTCTTTAGTATGTCAATCTAATCCTTTGTTTTTTGTTCTTCTCCTACGACCGCGGTTTTGGGCATTCGCCAATCTTCAGGTACTTTTACAATGACACAATAACACTAACACATAACTACACATAAAAAATTTTACTCCGTATTGGAGATTGTTAAAAGTTTAAGTATTTTTCTTTATAGCGATGCTCACGTTAGGCCGGTCACTACGCTACTTAAATACTTAAACTTAAGTAAAATACTTAAGTATCTCCAATACGGAGTAAAATTTTTATGTGCAGTTATGTGTTAGTGTTATTGTGTCATTGTAAAAGTACCTGAAGATGGGCGAATGCCCGAAACTGCGGTCGTAGGAGAAGAACAGAAAACAAAGGATTAGATTGACATACTAAAGAAGGTAAAGAATAATTACTTAGTTAAAAATTAATAATTTATTATTTCTGTCGTCTTTGAATTATAGTTTAGATGTTCATGAATTGCAGTTTGACTTCAAAATTCTATAAAAAATTTTTAAAACTGAAGACAACTGAACGGAACTATTTTGTCCTGATATTGCACACTCTTTAATAAACAAGACAGCCCAGGCTTGTTACTTGTTTAGGTCTATATTGCTCTGCATTGCTATTATTCCTTAATGATGTAGGCAGGTTGTAAACGATCAACCCTCGTACTATCAAACTGCTCAATTGAGCAGTCATAGCGCTTTTCTTTGGTCTAACACTACTCAGTATTGAATATTTCATCCACTAAAATTCATCCAATCGCAATAAAACAAAAACCGTTGGAAAGGAAATGACATAAACTTTAATTTTTGTATTTATAATTTGTTCTAAAACGTATATTTACATAAGTAATCATAGTTTTAAAATTGTACTTTTTTTTAAAAGCTAATAAAACGAATAAAACGCGAATAAAACACAAAGAAATTACTCAACTCTCTAAAGCTCCAATACTAATCGACAGGAATATTTTGACAATAATATAAAGATACCATTGTATTAGTCAAGATTTAATCTTTCTAAAACTGCCTTCAAATCAGACTTCACTCTTATAGTTTTGAAATTATAAAGGTTTTTGTAAACCCTTGCAATTGGACAGTTTTCAACCTATGAAACAGCACATTTTGCATTCGAGATATCTGTTACAATTCGATATATTTGTATAGATATCTTTATATTGTTTTGTAGAACAAACTTTAATATTTCATTTGGTGTAAAGTAAACTAGATTTACTGGTAAGATGTTATTCGTACAGCAGTGAGAAATACAGACTTTTGTTAAATTCAAAGCTCCCCTTGAGAACGCTGTGCAATCCTTGTTCCCACGCGACTTCTTAATTTTACATACGCTTGATCCGCGAGTACTTTTGACAATTTATTCTAATTTTGTCGAAGAAGTAATATAATGTGAACTAAGTTTACAAAATGAGAATTTACAAGTATACAGATAAATTCTGTGATTTATTCTCTACACTTTGTTATAATAATATTTCATTTTTGGGCAAAGCATAATTATATTCCTAAATTACTATTTAAACTAGGCCTAGTTTTGTTACCAGTCTCGTAGTACAAACATTAAAACTGGTGTTTTCAAAATAAGAAATTTCAAATAGATACATATTTGTATACAGTTTTATTTAGAACTAAATTACAAAACTTTTGTACATTTTGAAATAAATTACAAAAAATGTTTACTACCTTTTATGTAGGCCTAAAGTTGAACTTCTTCCTTTCGTTACTGAACATTTTTGTTTCTTGAGCTAATAACTTTGTAAATTTTATATCAATCAATTTTTTACTGGGATATATGAATTCTGTGAACCTTTCTCTACAAAAAAGCTATGGAACACTTTTGGATTGGTTTATAATTACTATATTTGGCGAATTTTTGAAAATATGCTTGCACACGCACCGAAATGGATTGGCATTGCAAAAAAATTAACACGGACAGTTGTAGGGTTAATTGAGAAACGATGAATACGAAATTGAAATACATGGTTAGCATTGAATTTTCATCAGGTCTGCAAAATCTTAACGATTGATCTAGAGTCTACTGTACATGTTTTAATAATTTTATAATTTATAAAACAGTAATTTAAAACCATCGTTTTTTAGTTTAAAAATTATCAAAAAATTCTTACTTTGAAAATTTGGTACAACCTGTTATATCAGACCCTTCAATATCCCAACCTCTGATATCAAGCTAAAATACTTTTTTATTTAAAAAATTACCAGACAATATTTTAGGTATGTGTAATTATTGACTGTCAACACTAGAGTGTGGTCATGCGTGAATGAGTCACACTCTGTCAACTGACAGCCTTTGATTTGAGTTCAGTTGTGACCTTGGTCCAATCCGCTACTATTTGTATACAAGTGAACTGGTAAATTCATTAAAAATACAGTACCTATAGTCTTTTCGCTCGGCTTTGATACCTAGGCGATTAAGCGACTTCTCGGAACTCAAACCCCCCCTCCTGAACCGCTGCCGGGACGGCCGGTGACAAACAATGACTCACCTAGTGGCACTGTCCCACAGCACTACAAACTTTTTTTATTTAAATTTTAAATTTAAAATGTTCATTTTTTAAATTCTGCTTAACATTCTAAAGAAAATGAGTCTAAACGCGACCAAAATGCTCCATAAACTAGGATAAAAATACACATCTATATACAATAACAATGGAATGTTTATTTGTTTATTGTACAATGTAATAACATGATACAGCTTGTATTGTCACTCATTAAATGATTCAAATAATTAAATAACAATAATTAAGAATCAATAAATTATTTGACATGTGTCTTTAAAGGTGCGTACACACCGCTCGTGCGCATTGAATTCGTCATATTTGTAGGGAGCACACGCACGGCGTGCGCGCCGCTCGCAGCGATCCAGTTTTGTTCGGTTTTTTCGGCGAACAATTTGATGGTTCGCCGATCATATTTGGACGGGAGCGTGAAAGGTTTGTCGTTTTCAGCGCGCATGTGATTGTTATTATTCAAGATACCGGGTACTCAGTTATTAAATAAAGATGGATTGCTCTGAAGCAAATTTAATTAAATTAATAGATTCATACAGAAACCACTCCATTCTTTGGGATCCTCAAAACAAGTTTCATTTTAATAAAAATATGAAAGCAGATGCTTGGCGTGAAATATCAGCAGAGATGGATAAATAAATTGCCAGCAGATTGTGAATTTTAAAATTCTTTAGTTTAATAAAAATATTCATCATCAATTACCGGTACTTCTTTATTATTTCAAGTTATTCTTTATTTTAATGTATAGCTAGCCTGTACAATGATCTTAAAATTACATTATTTATAACAACCAAGGCTATTTTAACTTCAGGCCTATTTCACATTTGTTTAAATTAAAACCCAACTTTGAGGCCTATGATTACTACCAGCAACATAGCGAATAGAAAAAGGTACGTATAATTTATTTACACCCCTGTCTTGAGTAAAATTGCAGTGCGGAAATAAGTGTCCTGTTTAGAAATGTGAAACCCAACCTTCTGCAGCAGGTTCTCAAAGTCAGAATAATAGCGGGTTTTCTTTGGATCGCTGAAGGTTCGTTGAAATCAAAACTTTCAACGAGCTGCGAACGCGCAGCGCGCACACTGCGTATGTTGCACGGCACGAGAGTGTATACGCACCTTTAAACACAACAGTTAGTAGGAAACATGTTCTCATTTTTAAGCCAATGTAAGAATATGTATCTTGAGATTTTGTAAGCCTAAAAAACAAATTAACTAACAGACTATGTTTACAGCACAACAAACTAATACTAAGATCCACACACAACTGAATAATTTTGCCTTTTTGAGTGAACTTTGAATGTTGATAATAAAATTTTGATTCATTTAGGCCTACTACAAGCAATTACAGTATACCATCAGTTTTGACTGACTTTCATGCCGTGGATATGGAGAATTTCAGTCGCATTTTGGACCCATTTTATTTAGAATGTTATGTAGAGTTCAAAAAACTTGAATGTTTTAAATTTAAACTTGAAATAAAAAAAATTTTGTATTGCTGTGCGACAGTGCCACTAGGTGAGTGATTGTTTGTCACCGGCCGGCCCGGCAGCGGGTCGTAAAGGGAGGGGGGGGGTTGAGTTCCGAGAAGTCGCAATCCCCTAGGTATCACGGCCGAGCAAAAAGACTACAATACAAAATAATATTTATAAAATAGTATTTATTTTAATCACTTAAGATTTTTAAGACTTAAGATAATCAAACTATTATGTTCTGTTTTATTTAAAAAATGTGTAGTATTTATTGTCTGTTGATTGTCTTAATAAGTAGCAATAACCACTTTAGGGTTTCTTATCGCTTAGTACAAAAACGGCATATAATTTAAGGCCGCGTTTGTTGGTCGGATATTTCACTATTCAAATCAACCGACGCCACATTAAACCAGATATATCAGCTTGTAAAAAAACGTAATCACAAACGTATTATTTTCAAAAGTTATTTGAAACTGTATAAAAGATTCTGTAATGAAAAATACAAGTTTCAGTTTATAAAAGTTGACATTTAAATGATGTTGAAAAATATACAATATCTGCAATAAAAACAGTAGAGCTGCAGTTATCCCAGGTAATGTGGACTGAGGGTACCTCTGATAACATGGACTCTGTCAAAAATTGAGAGGAAAACGTATGGTAAACTGGTGAAATCAAAGAAAACATGGTCAAAGATGTGAAAAAATGCATCTACTGTATAATCAAATGAAAAACTAACGTCCAAATGAAAATAAAATGCAAATACAAAATGATAAAAAGACATGCATAGGCTACAGTACATGTTCCACTAAAAAAAATATTTTTTTGAAGAAGTCCGTAAGTGTTTTCTGTTTAACGGAACTCGTTCGCTTGAAAACTAAATAAACAATATATGCAGTATGATACACGCGACGTTTTAAGAGCGAAGGTTTACTTGTTACTGAATCAAACTACTGTATTCATAAAAACTAAAGGAGACGTGTGAGAGGGGGGTAGGCAGGGTAGAAATTAGACACAATAGAAGGTCGGACAGAAGCAGGAATCACCATCGCGTAAACAATAATCACAGACATCTGTCTACTTTTACTACGCTACTAAGTGCCCCAAAGCAGAATGTTTTTTGTCTTTCTGCAACGGTTGATGCTAAGACAAAAGATTTTCTGCAAGTGCGGGCGTTTTAGTAATAAATTTTATAGGCGTTCATAGAGGTTTCATAGGTGAATAAGTAAGCAATTCACACATGATCAATTCTTTGTATTTATTGAACTAAGTAATAATAATAATAAAGCATTTATTCCTTGCGTACATAAAATCAGCACTAATATAATGCACAACCATACATAAACAAAACTAAAAATACATCTCAATAATAACATAACTTTTCGCTTATAATTAAACACAATAATTAATACAGGGAAGGATTTTATTTAAATTTCTATAAAGTACTTTATAAAATTATACATTTGACTTAAAACTAAAAATACATCTCCATAATAATATAATTTTTCGCTTATAACTAAACACAATAATGAATACAGGAAAAGATTTTAT
>JAGFPH010009686.1:15313-27342 GCA_018207615.1 Philaenus spumarius | reverse complement strand
CTATGGCCCTAGAGGAAGCTACATACCAAATTTCATTCCAATCCGTCCGGTTGTTTTGAAGAAATCGTAATTTAATATTTTTGATCCCCCAAACCCCCCTAAAACGTCGAATTTTTTCAAACCCTTTCTTAGTGAGCTCCTATGGCCCTAGAGGAAGCTACATACCAAATATCATTCCAATCCGTCCGGTTATTTTGAAGAAATCGTAATTTAATATTTTTGATCCCCCCAAACCCCCCTAAAATTTTGAATTTTTTCAAACCCTTTCTTAGTGAGCACCTATAGCCCTAGAGGAAGCTACATACCAAATTTGATTCCAATCCGTTCGGTAGTTTTGAAGAAATCGTGATTTAGTATTTCGTGACTAGGTCAGTTTTTTCAAAATTGTCTCCATATTCTGAAATAACACGTTAAACTGATTCTAAAAACACCAAAAACATCAGCGGGAAATAAAAGAAATGTCTAGTTTCTTTATATATAAAGGAAAGTTCAGCCTATGAAGACAATTTCGTAAAACCATTAGTCACGCACTTTTACATTTTTACCGAACTTAATATAATAAATAGTCTTACTTAACATTTATTTGACAACTACGTTTCTGAGAATAACATGATTATAAAGTAGACCTATATTAAGTTTAATTGAATTTGTTTAACTTACCGTGTACTTTCTCCAGAAGTTTTTTAATTTCGCTAGTGTCAAACAAATTAATTAATGTATCAGCAGGAGTTATGGAACGATTATTCCCATCGTCTGTCTCCGTGTTCGCCGATGAAGTGCTAGGCCTAGGCTCGCCGATCACAACTTCACTTTCTTCTGTCTTCTTTTTTTTGCCGTGGACCCGGCGTGAAATAAAAATTGTTTAATATCTGCGCTGGTGGCAGATTTGTATTTAACTGCATCACCCGGATGCTGTCTCAAATAGTGAGTTTTCAGATTTTTTAATATTATTTTTTCCGAGCAAACTGTGCATACAACACGCTCGCCAGAGGCAGCCATTTTCTCAATGTTTTCACAAGTCACGCTTCAAGCATCTATAGCAATTCACATCGTTTATTCGATTAGTCCCTTATTTAGTCGATTATAGTCGGTTGCTTTGGACGGACAATCGATTAAAAACCGTACGCCGTACGGTACGCGTAATGATAGTCAGAATGTCATTTGTAATGGAATGATTGGAGAAACAGATCGACTAGTGTACACATGTTAAGTATTTACGGCTAGTACAGAGATGATAAAGTAGTAATAATTGTAGTTGTACTAGACATAAAGATCGAATTAAAATTTTCGTTTATGACCTGCAAAAAAGTTTATTCATGACCTGCAAAAAACGTTTATTATATACGATCGATCTTTCTGCAGCCCTAATGTTTGTTCTGCGACAATGTCGCACCGTCGCCCGTTGTTCTGCTTTGGGGACTAAGTGTATCCGACTACCCGATTAATATTATTGTTTATTAAAGTCATTTGATTGATTGTTTATTTAGTTCACTACTTATAAATACATTAATTATGTAATGTGTTTAGAAAATCTATTGTTCCCTTGAATAAACAGTACTTGTCCCGGTCAAAATACCTTAAAACTTAAAAAATCCTAATCCTATTGATGATTAGCAAAGCATTGGAATTACTGTATTGTACAGTATTTAATAATGATTAAAAACTGTGCGTTTTATTTACCGGAACCATTTTTGAGAAACATTATGTGACTAATATAAGTATAGTATAGTAGATTTGCTGCTATATGCGGATTTCACTTTGCACGGTTATTTTAACCCTAGAACTGGCATGGTTAAAGCTGAAATTGAAAAGCCCGTTTATAGCGTTTTGCAAGCATATTTTTAAAAATTCGCCAAAAATAGTAAATGAACCCCAATCCAAAAGTGTTCAATAGCTTTTTTTTAGACAAAACTTCAAAGAATTCAAATATGCCACTAAAAATCAGTTTCTTTTGAAATTGTAAAAGTTATTAGCTCAAGAAACAAAAAATGTTCAGTAACGAAAGGAAAAAGTTCAACTTTAGGCCTACATAACAAGTAGTAAACATTTTTTTGTATTTTGTCGTAAGTGTCAAAAAGTTTTATAATTTAGTTATAAATAGAACTGTATTAAAACATTTATCAATTTCAAATTTTTTATTTTCAAAAAAACAGTTTTTATGATCCAAGTACACGACTGGTAACAAACCTAGCCCTAGACTGTAACGTCATTTACTAATATATGCTTTGCCCAAAAATGAAATATTATTATAACAAAGTGTAGAGGATAAATCAAAGAAAAGAGCGGTATACTTGTCTTTCCTTAGTTCACAAAAGTGTTTGAGTTATATTTATTTGAATAACAAAATGACTTCAATCTAATGAAAAGTCGCCAGTCTACACACTGCGTGTAGAACGGGACATTTGAATACCGTGGGAACCCACGCGCTAGACTTTCTCACTAGAACGTAATAATTATATACATTTCACATTTCAATTGGTGTCTAGACAGACAAAAAACCGGTTATTTCTGGATTAATTCCCGCTGTTACAAAATTCAGACTTTGATGTACAAAATGGTGTAAAGAAATCTGTCAAAACATTTGATATGGTAGGCGTAAAATCACTTGACAAATGGGCTGTTTCATTGGTTGAAAAACTGTCCAATCGCAAGGGTTTACAGTAGTTCTTGGAAAAAATACTGTTTTTATAGTGACATCTGATTAGAAGGCACCAACAGAAAGATAAAATCTTGACGAATCCAATGGTATCTTTATAATAGCCAAAGAAATATTTGTGTAGATAGTCTTGAACGTTGAAGAAGTAGGAAATAACAGTACAATTGTATGCAGATTCGCCCGCGGAAATAGCTGTAACACAATATGCATATTTTAAAACGATGATTACGTATGTAAATATACGTTTTACGAAAAAGTTGTAAATACAAAAATTAAAGTTTAATTCATTTCCTTTCCAATGGTGCCAGTTTTATTACGATTGGATTAATGTAAGTGGGTTAAATTATCGATTATGCAAATATATGCAAATTCTCGCTAAGGTTCGAACGGGTTGCATTTGCGCCCGAGAGACTGCAGTCTGCCACTTTAAGGGTTAAAGCATGCGTCTACCACAAACCAAACTTTTTTTGTTTTTTACTACATCGGTTAACCCAGAGGATATACTGTATTAACATTTTAAATCCCCTAGAAAATGCTATTTTTACAAGTTCAATAATAGTTTTTAGTTCGGTGTTTAAGCAATTGTGCACACCACTACGTACCTCTGACAAACAGTTTGTTCTTCTCCTGACTGTTGCTGTAAGCAAAGAAATGCTTCCTGGTGTTCTTATCAGAATTAAAATTGCTCACAAATGAAGGTCTTCCTTTGATCATTGTGTGGTCCATTTTGAGTGCAATATCTACTGAATCCTAAAAACATGGTCAATAATTGTAATAAATTTATGAACTTTAATTGATAAACAAAAATTTAAATGCTTATTGAATTCCAAAATATTTTAAGTATTGTATTTGTTCTAATCCGCAGTAAAATAAATAAAAAGCTCTAAAAATATAGGGTACAGTAGAGCCCCACTATTCCGAAAATCCGAATATTCCGAACATACAGGGTGGAGCAGAGGAAACGCATGTTTTTTGAACCGCTAGTACGCGGCGACGAGAGGGGATATTGACCTTGAATGAATGTTGGCAGACTGCCCATACAATGCAGTTTCAGTTGCTATGGAGCGTTGGAGCGAAGAACATCGTGTGTTCGTTGTCGAGCAGTACTTTAGAAACAATGATTCCGTAGTCTAAGTGCAACGTCTTTTCCATCAAAATTTTAGAGTTGGACGTCGAGGTGCAGTGCCTGATCGAAATACTGTACTCCGATGGGTTGTAGCGTTTAGAAGTACTGGATCTGTGATGAAAAAGAAACCACCTGGTCTTCCCCGTTCAGTTCGTACTCCGGAAAATGTAGACCGAGTGAGAACGGCAGTTCTTGCTAGTCCGAAACGATCGGCTAGACGACATGCTGTAGCGCTGGATATGTCACGTCGTTCGCTTCACCGCATCTTACATGATGATCTTAAGATTCATCCGTACAAGATAATGATCGTCCAGCAGCTTAGTGAAGGGGATTTTGTGCAGCGCAGAGAGTTTTGTTGCGTAATGGACGAAATTTTTACGGAAGATGCAGATACGACAGTCTTCATGAGTGATGAAGCACACTTTCATTTAGACGGTTACGTCAATGTTCAAAATTGTCGGTA
The DNA here is from genome assembly GCA_018207615.1 of Philaenus spumarius. Classification (NCBI taxonomy): domain Eukaryota; kingdom Metazoa; phylum Arthropoda; class Insecta; order Hemiptera; family Aphrophoridae; genus Philaenus; species Philaenus spumarius. Next base: position 23,097 of record JAGFPH010009686.1, on the reverse strand, counting down.
TTAGGCGCTAGAGAACCCACATGAATTACACCAAAGACCTCTCCACAGTTTAAAAGTAACAGTGTGGTGCTGCATTTCAAAGATGGGGATTATTGGACCCTATTTTTTTGAAGAGGAAGGAACAGCAGTTACTGTGACGTCATCGCACTATGTTAACATGTTAAACAACTTTCTTCGTCCAGAACTTGAAAGGAGTCAAGTGAACATGAGAGAAATATGGTTTCAGCAGGACGGTGCCACAGCTCACACGGCGAGAGCATCCATGGAAGTGGTTCGACAAATGTTCCCAGGACATGTTATTTCGAGATATGGTGATGTTTACTGGCCCCCAAGCTCATCCAATTTGTCGATATGCGACTTCTTTCTGTGGGGATATTTAAAATCAAAAGTTTACATGAACAAGCCTCGCACAATCGATGACCTGAAGAATTCCATTCGTCAGGAAATTGATGCCGAGCCGAATGAAATGTTGGAGAAATCCATGCGTAACTTTCGGGAGAGGATCCAAATTTGTATCCAGCAAGAAGGACGTCATCTCCAAGACATTATTTTTCGAACCTAATTAAAGTATGTATATTTCAAAACTGCATTAAAAAATCCGTCACGTAATGCTTGTTTTTATTATTTTTATCAAACCGTGTCCCAGTCATTCAATAGTGAAAAACATGCGTTTCCTCTGCTCCACCCTGTACATACAGCCTAAGCTTGAAAACGCCTAAAATCAAATTGGAATGAAAGCTGGTTACTTACAGTACATGTCGGCTCCATTTATACAATTCTGTAGAATCATGTTTAATCACTGCTAAACACAAATAACTAATTTACACACATTTAAGTGTAGACTTACACCACCCTTTTTTCCCTTTCGTTGTGTTGCGTTTTGGATAACAGAGATTGACAACACATGGGCCTGTTGGAATTGTCCGGTTTTGTTTCCTTCATGTTTTCCATCTGTTTTGTGGGAAGGAAGCTACCACAACAAGCCTCCGGTGAAACGGATGGCAGGCCCTTCAGAGAGAAGGAATGATTAGATACAACAGCTAGACTAGTAGTGTTGTTGCCACCTACCGGTTGCGTTCATTCTTTTTCGTTATCTCGAAGGAATTTTATTGCTTAACCTTTCTTAAGACGATGCGGTACAAACGGACAGACTGCGGGATGGCCAAACAGACAGTTCGAACTACTTATTCCTTCCCTTCCGTTTTTAAAAGAAAACGGAATCGTAAAGCCACGGAAGGAAAAAACAGATGGTGTAAACCTACACTAAGAAGTAAAGTCAATGATTTTTTTTCTGACAAAGAGCACTGAATCAACTTGAGGATGCAATGTTCCGCCATCACAGCATGAACATAACATCATTTGGTGTTGACTTAGCGTAAGGCGAGGTCAAGATCATTTGCCGCATCTGCTGTATGCCACATCAAGAACTCAATACATTGATATTATTCATGAAATCCGTCTATTCCGAATTCCCGCTAAACCGAACGGTGTTTGGTCCCAATTAGTTCGGAATAGTGGGACTCTACTGCAGTTAAAAAACTTCATTTTTACTTATTTTGTTGTTCTAATTTTTTATTTTTCCCTTAATTTCTTTATTCTATGCCAGCTACACTAATGAAGACGAAGTGGGCAAGGTGAATCTATCACCAATGACAATGTTCAAACCTATCCAATCTGTGCTGGAGGTCCTAACTTTAGCAGACTTTTGATTTCTTAGTAAGCTTTGCTAAGTAATTTGATTTCAGCTTTAAATCATTGATCGGCTGGGGTTGTAATTGTTTGGGACGTAACCAACTCGTTTTCCAGACATAATTCATAGTAAAATTTTTGAAGAGAGCTAGTCAATAAATATTTTCCAGGTTATTACGAAATACAATATAATGGATTATTATGAATACACTCATGCTCGTCTCAAGATAGTTTTCAAATCAATACCTTTTTAATCGATGAGTCTTGTTTAAGTTTAATGGGCGACTGTAAGAAACATTAGTAACAGCTGTTAGATATTAATGGTGGCATAAAACACATTAGCAGTTGGACTGAAATATGGTTACAAAAAGTAAAGTGAAATATTTAGTAGACAGGAAGTAAATATACAAATTTAGCTTAATGTATCACATAAATTACAAATAAATAATAGCTTCATTATTCTGTAATATTGGAGCCTCTAACAATAAAAAATACATTACATAGAAAATTGTATTACTGGTTGATAAGTTGATTATTTATTATTTCTGCTACTCAACTCAATTTAAATTATTTTTCCACTATACCAACGCAATAAACCATTGTTTACAGTGCTATCAGCTGTGATTGAAACCAATCGATACCAGATAGGCCGGGTAAACAGTCCGGGTAAAACTGTAAAAAGGACTAGGCCGGGTAAGAAGGTTAATAGATTTGTCACCACGAGCGCTGCTGTTCTACTTACAGTATTCCATTATATAATTTTTAAACAGCTGACTGTTTCTAGCAACATAAACAAATGAAACAATAACAAACCTTTGACGTTGTTAGTTTATTAGCCTATGGACTATTGTAAAAGTGTAAACGTACTTAATAATGGCTGATTCCAATATTAATATTCCTGAATCAATATTGAAAAGAGCGTCAGAATTATCAATTCAGTTGTTGCCTGACACTTCATGGTTCCGATACGAAGATGAATACAATACATTTAAAAATTGGTGTTAAGAACAAACACTACACATGGGCCAAGTGGTGAAACTATGATTGAATACACGTCTGAAAAAGCAAAGGAGATGAAACCAAACGCTTTGTGGAGTAGATTTTCAATGTTAAAAAGTTGTTTGAAAATCAAAGAAAACATTGATATTTCAAACTACCCTCAGGAAATTGCATTTCTTAAAAAACAGTCTATTGGTTATCAACCTAAGAAGGCTATTGTGTTTACCAGTGATGAAATTGCCAAGTTTTACGATCACAGCGCCTGATAATGAATGGTTGCTTAGTAAAGTTATCTCAACTTTAGGCATATGTGGGGCGTGCAGACGAGATGACATGTTGCGTATAAATAAAGATGATGTAAAAGACAATGGTGAGTACATGACTGTTTTCCTTAGGGATGGGAAAACCCACACTAGCAGAGTTTTTACAACTACTACTGAAGATTGTCCATTTGAACCTTGTAACATTATCAGAGAATGCATGGCTCTGCGCCCTTCAAACCCAAAAATCACAAGATTTCTGGTTGGCTACAGATCAGGAAAATGTGTCGCTCACCATGTTGGTGTCCATAAAATAGGAGCCCTACCAAAAATGGTTACTCAATACCTGAAACTAGAAAACCCAGATTCCTACACAGGACATGCTCTGAGAAGGCATCCATGTTGGTCGAGGGAGGAGCAGATTTGATTACATTAAAACGGCACGGTCCAAAACCAGAACATACAATCAAACGTCCAGGTATTACAAAAGAAACTCCCAAATAAAGGGATTAACATATCGAATAACCAAAATTGTACCATCAACATTTCTTTCAATTTGTAAAATTACCTACTGCTCTTGGCCTAGTAAATATTTGATAGTTTAAACAAGTTACTTTAGTTTGTACTTAATAGCTGGAAACAGTTAAAATTTATCAACAAATGACAAGTTAAGAGGGGATGTAGGCCCAAGTTTATTTTTAGCCACTCTGTATATTTAATAAAAGGTGGTATAATGAAAAGTTCTGTTCATAACTCGTCCGAAAGTGCTATACCGAAACTCAATCGTGCACCGGTAACGGCCACTTTCCTGACTTGTGACGAAATACACTATTGTTTAACATTTTTGTATACAGGATGGCTGTAAAAAACTGGCACACCCCTTTATCTTGGTGATTTATTAAGATAGTTAAATGCGGTTTGCGGCAATATTCATTGCAGTGAGAGGCTGCTTAAGGAACGTAATATTGTTCAATTTTGGTCGAATGGGGTTAGCGGGGGGAGGGGGGTAATTAAAAATTTTCAAATGGCAACGATAGTCATGTGATACATCACTGTACATGTCCTGTTGAGACAAGAATTTTTGCATCAAATTTTTTTTTTAGGACACCCCTTATAACAATTCAAAATGATGTTGAGAATTAAATCTGTACAAAATAAAATTAATTTAGGAATTCCATTTAAATCAAAAGAAACACTTGCGCGACACCTAGCGGTAGATTTCTACAACGTATATTAAACTATGAAATGGCCAAGATTTTCACCATTTCCAGTCACACAAAAACGTAAATCCAACAATTCACAAATTATAAGTCATTATATATCATCCATATTAAAAATAACCGTAAAAAACCTGAGTTATCTATAGGCCTAACAATAAATAGGTCTGAAGCAAAGACAAGAGATAAATAGAATTCAATCGAAATAAGACGAGAATGTCACAATACCTTTTATAGGCCGTGAACAGAAACAGCGATAGAATTTAATTAACTATGAAAATACCAGACAAGTACGAATAGAATAAATATGGCCTATGGATAGATCACATATGTATACACATTTTATCCTACTTAAAATATGGCCGAGGATATTAAAATATTACAGAAATAGTCTAAAAAAAATATATAAAAAAATAAAAGTCTGAAGAGAACGTTTTAGTACCATAGAAATAGACATTGAAATTGGAACATGATTCTGATTGGCTTAGGCCAACATATGATTGGAATCTTAAATAATATTAGAAGTCATGCTATGTATGTTAATTTGTAAGGATTAAATAATGCAAGAGAAGTTATTTAATTATCCCATAGTATGTTTTAAACAATAATTTTAATAATAGTAAATTCAGTAAATGTAACTATTAAAAGTTTAGTTTTGTGTAATAGGGTCATAATATACCATTTCATCTCCCCATATAAGAAGAACAAGAAGCAGTGGATTTAATAGGATATCTCTTTGCATAGCTTCAGTACTACAAAGAAAAAAAATGGATTGTTGAATAAGACCCCAGACTGGATGGATGGTCTCTTCTTTATTTAATAATTTTAAGGTAGATTTTCCAAAAAGAAAGAAAAAAAAATATTACTGATATCAATCCAAAGTATATCAGAAAGTTTCAGCAATCAAGTGAAAGTGATTTTTATATAAAGTGATTAATAATATCTCAGTCAAACCTAAGATAAAGACGCATAACCTCAGAACCAATTGGGTGAGACCTAATTTAATTGATTTGAATTACTTTGTCATAACTAATAGCCTAGTATGCAGATCTTATATTAAAAAAAGAAAAAAATTACAACATTAGTGAATATCAATTTTATCTGTTAAAGTAACAGAATATTTTAATATAAACTTTTCAATGTGTACCCAAAGTGATTGATACTATGAACAATTATTTCCCCAATCATTCATTAACCAAACAATAACTTTTATTTCATTGATTTATTTTATGCTAATTTTAGGCTTGAAATCCCTACTTCCTTGAGATAAGCTGCTCTTACCTTAACCCCGAGAAAGAGACTCATATAGACAAAATTAATTTCATTTTATATCATGTTTAATATGTACCAATTTTTCTTTTATAATTAATAATTACATCAAACAGTTCTGATAATAGAAGAAATAGACACTTATTAAATGAAAGACATTCTAAAGGCGTGTCCACACTCATGCGCTTTTACTCGCGTCAAGGGCATGCGTCATAGCGCAAGGAGTAGCGCGTGTGAGGCATTCGAGATGCATGCGTGACGCTTGCGTTTTAGGAGTTGAACGAAGTCAGTTTTGTTGACGCAAGCCATAACGCAAGCTCTCCCGCTGCTGTTGGATTTCCGTTCAATTCCTCTTTCAATTTAACCTAAAAATGTCTTTTGAAGAACTAATAACTTTAAATTGTATAAATGAATACAATTTACTACCAGTGTTGTGGGACAATAAAACAGAGATTATACAAATAAAGTAAAAAGAGATGACGCTTTAAATTTTTAGGAAGCAAATTTAATATGGACTTATCGGCGTTAAAATTACAAGTTTGAGGTCATATTTTTCAAAGGAATGTCAGAAAGTTTTGATGAAGAAAAGTGGCTCGGGGGCTCATGGAAGCTACAATTTTGGTATACCGCTTTATCTTGTAGACTCCGCAACGCCAAGAGAAACGAAGGAAACTACCGCAGATAATACAATTTCTACAATTCCAGATCAAGACAAGGTAACCAACTACAAGGTTTATTTTTTTAGTGTTTAGCATTGAAACATGTAACTTCAGAGAAAAACAATAATATTATATAATATGATGAAATTGTGATATGTAGGCCTACACAATAAAATAAGATTCACAAAAGATAGATTTATTGCAACATACGGTAGTATGTTTCGCCTTTGTTAGGCATCGTCTAGAAACTTTTTAAAATTGTACAGAAATTATTTGCATGTTTGCTCTATAAGGAAGTAAACATAAATATATTCTAATATACTCTATAACATCTTTTTATTTTAGGCCTATAAGCTTAGTTGCTTATTTGTTAGAATAATTTCTAGATACTATATTGATAGTTGAATTAATCACATAATAAATATAGGCCTATATATAAAAAAATAATCACTGTAGAATTTAAAAAAGTTGTCTGGCGATTCATAATGTAGCAAACGAGCTAATATTTTATGAAACTGATTTTACTATGTTAAATATTTTGTCTTTTAATATGGTTATATCTGGTTCTATAATTTGTAGAAGATTGTAAAAATTTCCCAAGACATTTGCGTAAAGCTTTTGAAAAATGGTTCTTCATCTTCTTGCAATTCACGTAAAATTACAACATTTAATATAATTTTTTTTCCAATTTGAACGACGTTTTCTCTTTCTACCACTTATAAAAACATAAGCAGTAGTGATGGTCGAAACCAGAAATTTGGAATCTCGAAACCGAAACCGAAATTTAAAAAATCGAATCTCGAATCTCGAAACTTCGAAACTTGAAAACAGTATTAGTTTCAGAACAATCAGAACCACCAGTGAATAAATATCAATAATTGTTGGTAGCCTAATTACATATTTGATTTGAATTCTTCTTTCAGAAGTAAAAACTCAAGAATCAAAAACAATTTAACATTTCTAGATTTTAAGGCCTATATTTTAAAATCAACCAATTATTAATTATTATGATATGATTGATATATAGAGATAGACATACTGTAGGAGTAAGGAGTATTAATTAAAACCAATTAAAAGCCTGTACAAGTATTTATTTTAAACAAAGTATTTATTTAGTAAACATGATAATAAAGTCAAATTATGAAGGCCCTTATAAATAAGACCCTAATGCATAATACATAACATGAGTATGAGAATGGGACTTGCTGTAAAAAAAACATTTGATTTCAAACAAATAGGCCAATGTAAACAGGATAACAAAGTCAAATTATGTAGGTCCTAATTAATGACCCTAATACATAATACATAACATGTTTATGGGAATATAACTCATAACATAAGCTGTAAAAGAAACATTCAATTTCAAACAATTAGGTTAATGTAAACATGATAACAAAGCCAAATTACAATACAGAATACAAATAACAAACCTAGATTTAATTACATGATCAAATTATGTAGAGTATGTAGACCCTGACCCTAATAAATGACCCAAATGCATAATATACATAACATGAGTATGGGAATGGGACTTATAACAAAACCTGTAAAAGAAACATTTGATTTCAAACAAATAGGCCAGTGTAAACATGATAACAAAGAAACAAAGTCACATTATGTAGGCCCTAATAAATGACCCAAACACATAATATACATTAGGCCTACATGAGTATGAGATTGGGACTTATAAC
>JAGFPH010009684.1:31445-45310 GCA_018207615.1 Philaenus spumarius | reverse complement strand
GTACGCTTGGGGGAATGAAGGAAAACCGGAATTGAAGATACCAGCAAATGCAGATCTCACATATATAGTTACATTAACAAACTTTGAAAAGGTTAGTGGGAAATAGATATTTTGGTATTACAGTAGAGTTTCGCTATTCCAAAATTCCGCCTATTCCGAACAGAGTTCAGAAAAACTGCCGATTTTTTAAACTTAAAAACAGGACAAATTAAAAAGACGTTCGTGAGACAAAATCACTACTATACTCCTCCATCTTAAAAACTGTTGTAAAAAATAAAATTTACAAAATCAATTTGGAAGCAATTTTTTAGGTCAAGCACTTTGAAATAAACATTTTTTGTCTCTTGAAATTTTTTCTAAAAACTCTTTCTTTTTCGAGATATTAGCAACTTTATGTCGATTTATTTCAACACGTTTAGGGCTGCTATTTTGTTTTGGGTGGTCCGATTTTTATTTTCTTTATGTCATTTTCCTAGTCTTAAATAGACCTTTAAAATGAGGTATCACAGACCATACTTCCCATTTAAAAATATTGAGTAGCCCCCAAAAATTCCAATTTTGAGTTGGGGGCAACGTTGCCCTATGCATGGGGAAGTGTGCTTTCATGACCTATAAACAACCCCCGGGTTTGGATTTTCTATCAATGCTCGGTGGAGAGTTAAGGGGGTGTCTCCTCAGACTTTTAACTAACCCTGTATAATAATGCAACATTACGTTTAAAATTAGATCTGGTATTTGTAAAAAGTCCTGTAAAGTAGATTATTTCAGGTTCATATTTGTTTAATCTTTCTTTTTGTACCTTGGACAGAGCTGCCAAATCAACAACTGTAATGAAATCTGTTAATAACTAAGAGATGTTTGAATTGTTTGATGCTTAGTTCACTGTTGTTTATGTAGGCCAAAGAAAGCTGGACACTTAGCAGCAGTGAGAAGCTTGAACAAGCAAAGTTTTTCAAAGATAAAGGCACAAATTACTTTAAATCTGGAAAGTACAGGCTTGCTTTGAAGATGTATAAGAAAATGGTAGACTACGTTGAATTTGATAGTGGTAAGTCAAACTTGTCAATGTGTTAATGTTTACTTGACGTAGTAGCCGTCTTTTGGTTAAGAGTGGAGTGACTTTGAAAACAATGTTGAATCACGGTGTTAGTGTTTGTTCCCAAAGGTGTTTTACGTAAATTCAAATTTGTAATGTGTCATTTTGATGCAACTATGGGGTTGGCTAAAGCAGATATTGAAGGGAAACTGAAATTGTTAAAATCCCAATTTCATAGTTTTGTTAAAATGTACTGGGTGTAAAAGGCCACATGTGTAGCAAGCAAACGTAAACTAATTCTTTTTTACTGAAAAAAGGGTGTAACAACGCTTTTCCAGGGTTGGCACAGACCGGCAAAGTCAGGGAAATTTGTTTTGTTTCAGGGAAAATAGGCCAAAACTTTTTTTAAAGTCTGCGACAATTTAGCTAACCCCTTTTTTTAAGTTACAAAATTGTAAACTTTGGTGGTCATAGCTGCAATCGTTTACGTAAAGAATTTATTGTTGATGGAATAAACCAATGGAAATGTTATTATTATTGTTTACTTTTCAACGATATATGTAGCAATTTTGCTTGCAAGTAGAGTTGAGATTATCTGTGTTTAAACTATGCCCCTTCCTCTTGAGATTTTACTATCCAATTTTAAATCTTTTCAACCTATATTTGAACATTGTGTACCTTCTTCTTTTAATCACCACATTCATTTTAATGACTAAATTACAGTAGAACCCCTCTTAACCGACCTCGGATTAACCAGTCCTCGGATTAACCGGCCTCGGATTAACCAGTCCTCGGATTATCCCATGGAACAACAGAGTTTTTTTCTCTTACAGATTATATTACTGTAACTGGCCAAAGTCTCAAACATTGATTGTTTGACGGACATTTCCTGAAAAATAAAGCTGGGTGATGCAACGTTAGGTGTGCAATGTATAGAAAATGTATAGATGGATCACGATTGTAAAAGAACCTCCTACACTCATGTACGGACGGATGAATTCTTTGTAAAAAATATGAAAAGAAATATTTTAAACTTATATCTTAAATGTGATCTTAAGAAATAATAATTTATTTGCCATTCGGTTCATTCTGTACAATGACATTGTCAGAAATAAATTTTAAACTAACATCAGGTTTGTAAACCTCTACACTTATACGATAAATTATGTAATGTAATAAATAATGTATTGCCAATGAAAAAATTGTGTGGTAATCAAAGTTTATTTATTGAATAATTGAGTTTTATACATTTCCAATTGCATGTTTTATATTAAAAACTTGCGCGTTTAAACGATGGTTTCTTATTTTCTGTTCACATTTTAATTTATCTTTATTTACTAACAACAACATGCTTGCTTTAATGTAAACAGAAAATGTTCACATGACTGCAGGTTTTGAAGAGAACGAAGAAACAGAGAGACGAGCAATTCTGACGGCAGCTCGTCTCAACTCTGCTCTCTGTTACCTCAAGTTGGAAGAGTTTACGGAGGCGAGAGAACAATGCGATAGCGCTCTCGCTCAAGAGCCCGATAATGAGAAGGGGTTATTCAGGAGGGGACAGGTAACTTGGTGATTTTTAATTATATTTAAGTGTATTTTCTAAGAGCTGTTCAGATTCCGGAAAATTGTAACAGGGTGTCTTTTTAAATGGGCCACCATTGGAATCTTGTAAACTATAGATCTGACAGCAAACTTTAAGTGGGGAACCTTTCCTTGATTTTTGAGAAATTAAAAAATATTTAGTTTCAATATATGTAAATGGCCGCCATTTTCTAATGTGGTGGTCAGTTTTCGAATTTCTTATGCAACAGCCTATATATTTTATGATAATTTTGGGTTTTACAAGTTATTTTAAGACTTTTTGTTCTTGGTGGTTTTTTGATACGACTAACCGTTTAAAAGTTAGAGGAGTATAAAGTTTTAGAAACACCCCAACTGAGCGGAAGATATTTTTGTATTCAAAGGTTTTGGACTAATGCTCTTAACAATAACAAAACATTGTTTAGACAAATAAATTTTGAAAATCAACAAATCGGTTTTCGTTATTTTTTTAAAACCATAATACAGAGGAATTAACATATGTCATTGGTACCAACTTCATTTGTAATTTTGTCTGTTAGTTCCTCTGAATTATAGGTTTAAAAAATGAACAAAAGCCGTATTTGTTGATTTAAAAAAAAGAAGAAGAATATTGCATAACTATTAATAACTAGGGGAAACCCTTACGTGCTCCGCACATCAACCCCATTGGAACCTTCTATAAACATAATCATGTTATGTTTTCTTTATAACAAAGGTGTAGGCTTAATAATAACCCCAAAGCTAAGATGGTAAATAATTTTAAATGTTCAAATCAAATTATTTCGTATATTTTGTAACAGCAGTTATAATAATGGTTACAAGAACCAGCAAGGCTCAGGTCTACACTTTAAAACCCTAACCTAAAAGATAGAAATACAAAAATAATTGCTTCAAATTTTGAAATCAGCTGTTAATGAAAATATTGGAGCAAACAGCTATATTATGTTATTATATTCATTTGGTTGCTATGGTAATAAATGTAAATACATGTGTGGGTTTATCAGTCTAGGCCTAACTTAAGAATTTTTTCCGACTAAATTTACAAATATTGAAATAAAAAAAGGTTTTTATCGAAATGAATTATAGCCTATGTTACTCAGGGATAGTGTAGCTTTATAGCAGTAAAACTAATTTTCAATCGGTTCAGTAGTTCCAGAGATTACCCCCCCCCCCCCCACATACAAACAAACTTTACCTCCTTATAATATTAGTGTAGACTAGTTAATCATCTAATGTGGTCGAAATTTGACAAATTTTGATTGTAATGTAATGAAATTCAACTTTTTCACGTAATTAATTGGAATTTATTGTAAGTATGCAAATTCTTAATTCGTACCTTGACGCTAAGAGGAAAAGAGTGGGAAAGGACAAAGAGGGAGCTTAATGGAATTAATGATAAATATTTAGTAAATATGTAAAATACCTAGAAGTAAACAATTCAACTATTAAATGGTAGAATAATTTAACAAATAAATAAAATTAAGGGACAATTCAATTTGAAAGAAATGGAAACAATGCTAAGTATTTGTTTGGATAAAAAAAATTTTTCCGTGCAGGAAAGGCAAAGGGATGTGGATTCACTCATACAGCAGTGAATGTGATCAAAATGATTAAATTTAATTGTTTGATGATGCGTTTTGTATTGAAAAATCATTTGTGTAAAAAATATAAATCTATGATCTACAAAAATATATTTTTATATTTATTGCCATAGCAACCAACTGCATAAATTAACGGACAACACAACTGATTCGGATAACCAGCTTAGCAATACAATTTTAGGTTAGGCCTAGTTTATTGTATTTTAATTGTCATAATGGAAATTTATACACATAATTTTAGTTTTCTGCAAATCTATGCCACAGTACCTTTCGAATGATGTAAGCTTCATTCCTCCCCTTTCATAAAAAATAATAATAAAACGGTAATACCATGTTCGATGTTCATGTATCAACTTCTTTAAAAGCGAATATATGAGCGTTCGTGCGTAACATATAACAGCTGATTTCACCCATCATCTGTAAACCCAGTGTAGATTATAGTTTGGGGTTATTTTTACAACTTCAATCGTTATAATTTCTTCTGAAGTTGATTTTTTTTTAAATATGTGTTATAGAACTAATGAATGCTATAATGTACATTATAATATTTCCTTTGAAGTTATAAACTGTATTTAAATACAACCTTTTATCATCAATATATTTGTTTATACAAATTTAAAGAAGAGATTCCTATTCGTTTAACTTCGGAAACATTCGTACATCTTCGTATAACATATAAACATATTTGATTATTAATTTCTTCACTATTCTAATAATAACTTTTAAATCATTTGATCTATCAATATGAAATAAAAAGCAATTAAAAGATAGTATTTTTATATTTCCCTAAGTATATAATAACGTATGTAAATAAAAATATTTAACAAATAGGCCTACAGTTTTATAATTCTTATTATTGTACACATTTATCGAGTTAAAAATCCCCGTCAGCATAGTTGGGTAGGCCTAGATAAGTAGGCCTTAATGTTGTTTTTAAATACAGTAAAACCTCTCTAATCCGAACCTCTCATATCCGAAACCTCCGATATCCGGCGTAGTAAAAATAATAAATATATCTATCAAAAATGAATATTTTCGACTAAATACTGCAGTAGCGAATGATGTTTTTGAGTTGGGCTGTAGGGAATTGTTTCCACGAATTCGGAGAAAGCGAGCGCTAGGGGAGGTGGCCAAGGTAAAGGTCAACACTACAAACAATGTGCCTACCCATCTCACAGCTTCACCCCTCCGGAAATAGTAATACTGTAGTAGTCAGTTCTGTTGTATGCGTGATGTTTGGCAGTTCGTTCGATTTCTTTTGCATTTTGTTTAACTGTGTCTTTAAGTGCTTGGTTAAATAAAAAGTAAAACAAAGGAATTCCGTCGGGACTCCCATAAAAATCATAAATCACGGGTAACGTAAGTCCCAACAAGTTTTACCCGATTTCAAACAAATAAAATTATTACCTTAAAGTTTAAATACTTTTGTTACCGATCTATAAAATGTGTTATTTTTCTTCACAGTAGACACCCTAATTCTATAGACACGATAACAAACGAATCAATAAGTGTTTGACCTTGAGCCTACTCTAGACTTCTTGTGTACAAATAACAGCCTATGCATGAATAAAAATAAAACAAGAAGCGTTTACTTAAGAAAGGAAACAATTGCCTAAAACATTTTACTGGGGAAAATGTCTACTTACATAAAATTAATAATGTTTTACATTTTCCCTACTGATATTTATTGTTAAATGCTGAATTGAGTTAAAATACAGAGAATGCGATTGCAAATACCGGAGATTACATTCACGGAGTCTATACGAGAACGGGCAGTTCTGACAACTGAGTATTTCTTGGTATCGGTAATCGGTATCGAGTTTCGGCTATCGATTCTCGATACCGATACCAAAGCTAAAGTATCGGTGGTATCGAAAATCGGTATCGAGAATCGACCCATCCCTAATTTTAACCAATTTACCCATATTAAAAAAAAACCTCTCTCAAATCCGGATTTTTTGATATCCGGATCGCCCGGCGCCACATTGATCCGGATATAAGAGGTTTTACTGCAGTTTGTTTTTTAAATGATGTATTTCTGATGTGTATCTAATTAATCAGCCTGTGATTTTTCACGGGGGCTTACTAGTTTTATTAATAATTTAGCAGATTATTACAAGTAGTATAAGTTAACAATCTTTAAAGCTTTAAAAAATTAAATCATTCATGTAAAACAAAATTTTAAATAAAATGTTATTATTTTATAAATAATAAGTTGTTTCTTTTCTGATTCAGGCATTTTTAGGATTATCCGAACCAGAGAAAGCTCTTTTAGATTTTGAAGCCGTAATTCGAGTCGACCCGACGAACAAAGCTGCGTCCAACTTTGTCGTAATCTGCAACCAGAAGCTCAAAGAGCAAAAAGTCAAAGAGAAGAAAATTTACGCCAATATGTTCGAGAAGTTCGCCCAAAGGGACCGAGAAGTGAGCAAATAATTATGTACCGTGTTTGTGAGTTTTGAATTTGTAATTTTTGTTTAGTTGCACAGCTTTTTCTCTAATAAACCTTCTTTTTTAATGTACAAAATGTTTTGCGCTGATTGATTCCTTGCTGTAGACCTGTTGCGGTAAGTTTTGGAGAAAATGCTTTACAATTAACATAGCTTCAAAGTAGTTAACCAGCATGTATTGGGACAGTTTGCATCACTTCAATTTGGAGTCTGTTTTATAAGTGCTGTCAAAGTGCAGACCTAACTTGGTCAGCTTAAGTATGGAAAATATTTAGAATCTTATAATTTTCCTTTCTATTTTTTTGGAACGCTTTATTGTTTACAACAAAATAATTAACAGACTGTGTAGTTAAAATATAAAAAAACTATTTTTTTTAGAAAATGGCATCCTACATCAATGCCATTTAAGTTTTTAGTCAGAGACTACTCAGCGCTATACAGAGTGATCTATAATGTGCCGAGATAATTCTAATGTGGCCGATAATTGCTGATTTTTTGGTGAAAGGGTCCTAGTAGGGTTCTTCAGATACACTTTTTTTTGTTTTCGATCCTATTCAAAATGGCGGAGTTATACCGATTAATCGTTTTCGGGTAGGGATTTAAAGGTGTGTGCAGTTTTTTAGCTATATCGTTCGAAAGGTAATTAAATTTACTAAAATCCTGTGCAAAGGTATTTCAGGTACAGTTCCCGGAATAAGGAACAAAATTGATAGGAAGCTCCAGATAAATGTGTTTTTCATTATCAATGTAAGGTAATTGGGCAATTTCTCCCAATCATAAACCCCATGTGCATTTTGTGAGCAATATAATTCGAAAGGTAACTACAATCCTGTTTAAAGTTATTTTAAATACAGTTTCCGGAACAAGGAACAAAATTGATAAGAAGATCACGATAAATTTTTTTTCACTATCAATGTAAGGTAATTACGCAATTTCTGATACTCATAAACCCGAGTGCGATTTTTCAGCTATATCATTCGAAAGGCACTTAAATTTACTATAATCCTGTGTAAAGGTATATTTGGAACAGTTTCCGGAACAAGGAACAAAACTCATAGGAAACTTTCATTATATAATACTAGTTATTCCCTGATAAGTAAATTCGGCTCTAGTAATGCGGCAGTGCTGCTTACAGGTTTTTTTTACCTTATACTTAAAGAGGTTTATTGTGATTTCTATTGGTGATGCGGCATGTATCCCATCCAAAGTCGGTTTCTTGCCAAACCAGCTGCAGCATGTCAGGCATAACTTGTTTATTGTGAGTTAGATCCTAGCTCTGAGCTCTGGAAGAGAAGCTGGAATAAATGCAGTATCCTTGAAAAGAAGAAATCAAGAGGTGTCAGGTCCGGTGAACATGGAGGAAATGCAATTGGCACACCTCGGCCCATCCATTTACCTGGAAAGTGGACATTTAGGAAATCCTGAACGTCGGAGAGGTAGTGCGGTTGTGCGCTTTCTTGCATAAAGTGTACGCTGCGTTCTTGGCCATCCTCGTCATTCCGTGGGATTAAAAAGTTTTCCAGCATATCTAAGTAAATTATACCGGTGATAGTTTTCTCTTGGAAAAAGAAAGGGCCGTAAACTTTCCCCTTGCTGATTGCACAAAACACGTTCAATTTTTGGCTATCACTCACGGACATGTTCCAAGGATTTTCATGGATTTTCACTGTCCCAAAATCCTACAATTAAGTTTATTAACTTACTACTCAAGCGAAAAGTCGCTTCATTACTAAAACTAATATTTCCAATGAAATTTTCATCCAACCGATGTAGCATTTCCACACAAAAGTCCTTACGAGCAATCAGTTTCTTTTAATTCTTGCACCATGTAACTTGTACGGTTTAGGTGCAACCGTTTTATCAACACATGCCAAACAGTTATGTGTAGGATACCCAGCGAAGCACGCCGGATTGATTTTGTAGGACTGTTCAAAACGCTTTGTGTCACTTGCTCGTTAACACGTAGGGGACTGCCTGAGGATATGTTGTGTCTTACTGAACATTTAGTTTTAGTAAAACATTTATGGCCACTGATAAATAGCAGGCCTACTGGGAGGATATTAACCATATTCTGTACGAAAATTATGTTGCACAGTTCTCGCAGACTTGGGCTTTTCAATCCAAATAGCGAGCTCACTTGGAACTGGTAAAGGCAGCCATCTTTGCAGCAATTGCCTCTAGCGCTTGCGGTGTCGCGATTCTGTACTAGCAACCACGTGAGTCAAAACTTGATCAATTTTCCTTCAACATGACACCAAGATTAAGTCTATAAGTCGCATGAATAAAGTTGTAAGAATTTTCAAAGTTGTAAAGTCCTTTTTCATAGGTACCCTGTTCTAATATATTTCGCACACTATAACAGCTATTCAGCGCCTTCATCCGTAGACCAATTTCCCAAAGAGTAGGGGAAACAATAAAACATATAAACTTAATTTTAGAAATTTTCTCAACTCACGATAGCAGATTGAGCTGCGTGATCGAATTATTTATTCCAATTAAGTATTTATGATTAGTAACTATCAAATTACACCCTTACTACTATTAGTATTTGTTGATTGATGTTTAATGTGTCCTACTTACCGATGTTGTAGGGGCTATAATTTTACTGCCCTGGTCGCCAAACCCCAGCTATGGCTTTTCACACTGAACAAGGTTGGTAAATCCTTAGAAAATAGCTCAAACATAAACAATATCACGTATGACTGAATTTGTATAACAATTTTTGCCTTCTAAATATTCTAAATTCTGCTTTGTATTGGTGACTTAAAAAAATGTTTTAACAGTTTAGTAGAAGGATGTAGATAATTTTTTTTTAAATTAGCAGTTAGAAAAGAAATGGTTCCTAATCCAAAGTTTTGACGTTTGGTTTTTGTTAACAAGTGTATTATTAATACGATTTCTTGAGTTTGCTTCTTTTGACTAACATTGATTAGAGTCAATTGGTTTTCTGTTAAAGGTGCTAATTATTTTTTTGGAACATCTGTCAAAAGTCCCTTATTAAGTGAAAACTTCTTTTTTATTGTTTTCCGAGTTACAGATGTAGTTTACTTTGTTTATTTCTTCTTCTCTTATAGGCTGCACTGCACTGATGAATGAAATAATAAATAATTTTGTCAAAATTCATATGATACCCATTTTTCTATCTTATGAGACCTAGTGCACCTTAAAACCCTTATATATGAGAAGATTGATAAAAATCTTCGTGGCCGTTTTCAAATCTGAATACATACATATATACAGAAATCCCTTGTCTATTATTACAGTACGACCTGTCACATCCAGTCCCTCCCATAACCGGATGCATCTCCAAACAAATTTTCGTATTTTGGTTGTGTGGCGGATGGGGTGGAAAAGTGAAAGTTGCAGCTGGAATAATGTTTGGGCTCCGAGCCTAGTCTATTCTTAGCAGGCTGTGACCTTGAAACGTTATCTCTGATAAGTTATGTTGAACATCAAGATGAAACGAGTGAAACCGAAGAAGAAGATTGCGCTTTAAGAAGATTGCGGTACATGGCTTCCAAAAAACATGAACAGTGTCAAGTGTGTGAAGCAGCTGAAAATCAAAACTTTTTCAAAAACTAATGTAGCCATTAACGTTCCTGTACGGTATTGTAAGTAAAACCTAATTTATATATTAACCCTCAAAGAGGCAGACTGCAGTCTCTCGGGAGCAAATGCAACCAGCTCGAACCTTAGCGAGAATTTGCATAATCGATAATTTAATCCACTTAAAATCATCCAATCGTAATAAAACTGGCACCATTGGAAAGGAAATGAATTAAACTTTAATTTTTGTATTTACAACTTTTTCGTAAAACGTATATTTACAAACATAATCATTGTTTTAAAATATCCATATTGTGCTACAGCTATTTCCGCGGGCGAATCTGCATACAATAGTACTGTTATTTCCCACTTCTTCAACATTGAAGCCCACCTACTGAAGTATTTATATCGAGATTATAAAGCTACCATTGGATTCGTCAAGATTTTATCTTTCTAATGGTGCCTTCCAATCAGATGTCACTATTTTACACGATTTATTCAAACAATTTCTGTAAACCCTTGCGATTGGACAGTTTTTCTAACAATGAAACAGCCCATTTGTCAACAGATATTACTCCTACTATATCAAATGTTTTGACAGATTGTTTTACACCATTTTGTAGAGAAAAGACTGACCTTTCTAACGGTGGGAATTGAACTAGAATAAACGAGTTTTTTTGTTTGTCTAGACAGTAGTGAAAAGTACATGATTAGAACGATCTGGTGTGACCGATTGCTCCGTCTCGTTCCCACGTAATTCAACGCAGCACCCTTCTTGTAAGACCTTTACCGATGGCAAAATGTCATTTGATTCATGTCATTTTGTTATTCAAATAAAGATAACTCAAACACTTTTGTTAACTAAGGAAAGATAATTATAGCGTTCTTTTCTTTGATTTATCCTCTACACTTAGTTATAATAATATTTAGTTATAATAATATTACATTTTTTGGCAAAGCATATATTAGTAAATTACGTTTCAATCTAGGCCTAGGTTTGTTAGCAGTCGTGTATTTGGAACATAAAAACTGTTTTTTCAAAATAAGAAATTTGAAATTGATAAATATTTGTATACAGTTCTATTTAGAACTAAATTACAAAACTTTTTTATGCTTACAAAAAAAAATACAAAAAAGTGTTTACTACTTGTTATGTAGGCCTAAAGTTGAACTTTTTCCTTTCGTTACTGAACATTTTTTGTTTCTTGAGCTAATAACTTTTACAATTTCAAACAAAACTAATTTTTAGTGGCATATTTGAATTCTTTGAAGTTTTATCTAAAAAAACGCTGTTGAACACTTTTGGAATTGGGTTCATTTACTATTTTTG
The DNA here is from genome assembly GCA_018207615.1 of Philaenus spumarius. NCBI lineage: Eukaryota > Metazoa > Arthropoda > Insecta > Hemiptera > Aphrophoridae > Philaenus > Philaenus spumarius. The sequence continues at coordinate 33,766 of JAGFPH010009684.1, read as the reverse complement.
GAAAATTTTTAAAAATATGCTTGCAAAACGCTATAAACGGGCTTTTCAATATTACTTTCTCACTATACTATAGTATAGAGAAAGTATAGTGTTCGCAAAAAAAATCAATGTTGAGATTTTTGTGGAAATATCCATTTTGGGACCCCCTCAGACCAAAAAAGTGGTTTTTACAAAATGTCTGTCTGTATGTATGCAAAGCTAGAGCGAAAACTATTCGATCGATTTCAAACAAATTTGCACCGGACATGTTAAGTAGGCTTGTATAATAGCACGAAAAACGGTTTTGAAAAATTTTAAAAAACAACCCCTTTTTTCGCAAAAAAACCCCCAAAAAAACAGTTATTATTTTTTATAAAAAACCGCTCTAACGATTTTGATAAAATTTGGCTTATTTGTAGCCTTTAATGTGTATAATAAAAGTATGCAAAGCTAGAGAGAAAACTATTCGATCGATTTCAACCAAATTTGCACCAGACATGTCCAGTAGGCCTGTATAAATGCACGAAAAAGGGTTTTGAAAAAGTTCGAAAAACAACCCCCTTTTTGGCTAAAAAATCAGTTATTATTTTTTTATAAAAAAACGGCTCTAACGATTTTGATAAAATTTAGCTTATTTGTCGCCTTTAATGTGCCCTACCATATGCAAAAACCCGAATCTTTCTAAAAATTCTCGTTTAGCTAATAATAATAATAATAACTGATTTTTGGGGGTTTTTTGGCCATAAAGGGGGTTGTTTTTCAAAAAATTTCAAAACCTTTTTACGTGCATCTATAAAATTTGGTGCAAATTTGTTCGAAATCGATCGAATAGTTTTCTCTCTAGATAATAATAATATTTATTAGTTAATCTCCAACTTTAATAAAAAAACTCCCCTACCCCACCCTACAAGTCACAGTGAATCTGTTTAATAATTTAAATATGTTTGTGAGAAAGTATGTGCCAGTTCCTGGTACCGTTTATTAGCTTTAACGATGCCAGTTCTACGGTTAATGTGCCGAACTGTACGCCTACCGGTAATTTGTTTAAACCTAGTGTGCTTACAAGTACAGTACTGTACCTTCATACTTTAAACATACTTTAGATATTTAATTACTGTAATGTAATAATTAAAATTGTGTTTTTACAATGTAGACTGTTTTCTTTTATTGTTTACTTTTAATTGCCAATAGTTTAATGTTGTATACAGAACGACAATCTGTTAGACTATATAGTTCATTGTAGTACAGTAAATACAAGTCCAAACCGCTTGAAACATCTAAAAATAATATTCAACAATAATTGTTTTCAATTTTTTGGGCCCTTTGGCTATTTATAAATGACCTTGCTATATCCGGATCGGCCGGTCGACACATTAGTCCGAATATGACAGGTTGTACTGTATACCTAACCTGATTTTCTGAAATTTAAAAAACACCTACCTAAAGAACCACTGGTCGAATAAAAACTTACAATCCTCCATGGCTGCTTCATCTAATCATGCTTTTTTGTGCGTAATTGTATGAGACTTGGCACTCCAATCTTTCCCAACTGTAGAAAGGGAAGAATTCCGAGCCATCCATGAGGAATAGAAACTTGTTTCTGTATTTTTATGTTGTTAAATAATTTTTTGAAATTAGGACAAAATTTGTTTAAACATTTTGTATATTTTATCGCATTACAACGTACAAAAATCCGTTTAGGGCTGAAGAACAATTTGCATTTACGTCAAAACACGCTGTAACGATGGCTGCTCGAAATATATTTCAAATAAATCGGGTCAAACACAAATTGCAATTCACAAAACTCAAACTATTGATTGTATAAACCACTAATGATTTTATGTCAGGATAAAGATTGGAGATTCGGTTGGTGGGACGGTAAATCAGTAGAGGTGCAAAAGATGGAAGAAAAGCCAGAAGAAGAGAAAGTCGACGAAAAAGAACTCCGATTACAAGAGCACAGAGAGTTTATAAGGCAAATGAAAGAGAGGAAAGAACGGTTGGAAGCTAAAATGAAAGAGCAGAATATTAAACTGGATGAGGAAACTGGAGAGGAAAGAAAAACTGATACGGAACTTGTTGAAAATGGTGATATTAAAGAGAATGAGGAAACGGAAGAGACGAGTAAAGATGAACTGAACTCTGGAGGTAAAATGATAAAATAAAGACGATCTCATAACCGAGTGGAGTGTAGCTTGTTTAACAGTTTGGATATGAAATTTTTGCTTGAAGATAATTATTTATACTTTTACTAAAGTTCAGTAGAGGTAATCTAACACATAATAGTTAAATAATAATTGCTTCTGTAGTCTAACACTTCCTGTTCATTATGTAAAATTGAT
>JAGFPH010009684.1:15002-31345 GCA_018207615.1 Philaenus spumarius | reverse complement strand
TTCGGAATAGCCGGATTTCATGAATAATATCAACGAATTGACTTGTTAAGACATAAATTAATCTGCCAGAGTCAGTTCTATAAAGAGTTGATCGGAGGAAAGTTAGGATGAGGTGAACGCTCAAACTGAATTCATAACACACGTAGACGCGGCAAATGATCTTGACCTCGCCTTAGTGTACCATCCGTTTTTTCCTTCCGTTTCGTTCCGATTCAGTGTTCTTCTAAAAACGGAAGGGAAGGGATAGGTTATTCGAACTGTCAGTTTTGGCATCCCGCAGTCTGTCTGTTAGTATTGTATCATCTTGAAAAAAGATCGAGAAAAAAATTCGTTCGAGATAACAAAAACGGAGGAGAAAATCGGATGAACGCAGGTGGCAACAACATTACCAGTGCCTAGCTGTTGTATCTAATCCTTCCTTCTTTCTGACGGACCCGGTACCCGTTTCACCGGATGCTTGTTGCCGTAGCTTCCTTCCCTCAAAACGGATGAAAAACGTGAAGGAAACAAACCAGCTTTCATTACAATTTGGTTTCAGGCGTTTTCATCAAACTTAGGCTCTATATATGTCTCAATTTAACTTTGTATAACAATAAATGTTGGTTTTTTCACGAACGTCTTTTTAATTTTTCCTGTCTTGATGTTAAAAAAACGGTATTTTTTCTGATCTATGTTCGGATTAGACGGATTTTAGCGGGGTTTGGAATAGCGGGATTCTACTGTAATTAAACAATATTAAACGTAAATTGTGTTTCCGACTGTAGTTGTAAAATAATACGGTCACAGTAATTTTGGTCATGACGTTTCCGGTAACGTTACCTAATGCTGAAGTCTTGGTGATTAAATACAGTATTTATTTATTATTATGCCTAAATATTATTTTAGTATTAACATTTTCTTTCGGTATTCCATAAATTATTGTTTTACTCTAAAAAAATAACAGTTGTATCAAAATATCACATATAAAATATATTTTTAAAACTGTATTCAAATTGAATCAAAGCATAATGAAATAAATACTCAATAATAACCAGGAAAATCTATATAATAAAATGAATTGCTGTTCCTTTGTAAGCGCATCACTTGAGAACGGCTTGACCAATTTGGCTATTTTTTGTTTTAAAATGTCTGTAATAGTCCGAACTAGGTTTTTATGTAAAGAAAAATTTGAAAAGTTTCCCGAAAAAGTTTCAAATTTGGAAAAAACTAAACAGCCTCTTTTGTATGGACTCAAGACCACAGCGCACAAAAACAGCTGTTCGTATGAAAATTTAGCAACACTCAATGTTTACACACTCATTACCATAACAACTTTAATCAGCATTTATAATCAGTTTATTACTATTCAAAACCATCAGCTTTTTTTAGGTTAGATTGACCAACTTAAAGCAAACAAAAACCAAAATCAACTAAAAATGCTTACTATATTTTAATTCAATTCAAACATTGGTTGTTACACATTATATATAAAACAGCTGATTTGGATTAAAAACTGAACATAATTTTAGGTTAGGCCTATAATGAACTAAAACACATTGGCAACCAATTGGGCTAATTTAGAATCAGGTTTTTTAAATTCTTCACAACTATCACTTTTTTTAAGATTAGTTAAAAGCGAACAAAAGGTTTACTGTATTATCTATAAAGGTTTACAAACTATAAATCTAAATTTGTGTAGTATATTCTTAAGTGGTATAAAAACCATTTTACAATTCGATTACTTAAGTCAATGTAATGAAATGAAATAAATACCCTGTAAATTAAATCAAACAATAGCGAAGCATTGCTGGATCCACTAGTAACTCAATAAAAACAAAATAATTAATAATAAGTGCTTATAAGCATCTTTGTCTAAAGAGCGGGTCAGAAGCTGGTCAATGTTTTGACAGAGGCTAATAGCGCAGTTACTGCCATATGATTTGCATTGCTTACAGATGCTCCTTACTGACAGGTGAATGTGAAACCAAGAATAGTAAAAGCATGTTGTTAGTCTTTATTACTTTAACTGGATTATAGTAAAGATGGTGTTATAACTTAGAAATGTATACGCTCTAGACAGCACTGATATCTGGTGCAGCATATAATGTAAAAGACAGTTTGATATGAACATCCTGCCTATGTCAAGTAAGGTTAGATCTGCCTATGTGCGGTACAATTGTAGTTTAAGTTTAAGATACAAGTTGTATCAGAAATTATCATTTTATAATATATTATGTGGTCTCCAATAAACACCAACACCAGATTGTGTGTTGTTATTGGTTAAAAACCCAACAGATGGTAAGAACAAATAATCTCTTTCGACTTTGACTACAGATGTAGTTACATTTCATATAGTACATAAAAACAGTCCTCAGGGTTAAAAACTATTCTTTTTTTTTAATCAGTTTTTATGGTACCTACTAGTTTTAGTAAAATTATCAAAAAGGAGTTATGAAATAATTATTTTAGAACTTTTTCTTGGTATAAAAGTCTTGAAAACACGAAAAAATATACAATGCACGTGGATAACAACACCAGTAAAGATATGTTGCAACTTTTATTTTTTCTGAATACACCAGATAGAACACAGCCTATTGCTGACGCTCAGGAACGGCTCCAGGATGTTTTAGAAGGTACATTATATATATAGATGTAATATCTATATATAAAAATAGATGTTTAAGTAATTTTCTACAAATATATTTAATGCAAAAAACAAGAAAGCTTGGAAAATCTGAAATAAAAATAAGTACATTTTGGCGGGCCCGAGCCTACCCGCTAGAGCTCTGCCCATGCTATCAATATTTTAACAGAATAAAACTTGAATACACAATCTCACAACTAATACTTCTATCAAATCAAACACGTTTCAACGACAAAGTCGCCATCTTCAGTGATGCACAATCTACAGTAATCAAACTATAACTCAGTTGCAGATATCTAGATACAGTTTGACTATTGTAGCTGTGTATCACCGAAAACAGATTTTAGTGGTATTGAAAGGATTTACAACAATTTTGAACGTGTTTAATATTGTGTCCACTAATAGAGTAATACATTTTTTTTTCTGGAACCCATTTTTTATCTCTTAAACTAATGGTTGGTGTTACCAAAAAACCTTACATATAATTTTTTTAATACTACTTCTTAGAAGCTACTGTAAATTTAAAAAGATGCAACATTTTTCATATTAAGATATTTTATACATACATTTTATTATACATCATATTTTCATGTGTATCTTAATATCTTGGCATCATCTGTTCATTCAATGTAGCCATCCTTGTTTTGCTTATGAGTCCCTTATGGCCCTTAGTCAGAGACATCAGGTCTTTCTTAATTAGCCGAATTTTTGAAGAAAATAAGAGCTATTACACTCGACCCAATTTGAAAACGATTCGTCGGAGGAGGGTAAAACTTTGTTTCTATCTGTTTCAGACCATTATTTGGATACAATACCCAAAATTCATTAATTTATATATATATATATATATATATATATATATGTTTTATTCCCGGATTGATAAGTGCTAGTAAATATGCTTCAAAATTGCAAATTTTTTGGTGAAAGGGTCCTAGTAGAATTCTTCAGATACACTTTTTTTTGTTTTTCGATTTGATTTAAAATGGCGGAGTTATACCGATTAATCGTTTTTGGTTAGGGATTTAAGGGTATATAAGAATATGGGTTTTTCCCACTTTGATAAAATGGTAGTAAATATGCTTCAAAATAGCTGAAATTTTAGTGGAAGGTTTCTTGTAGGATTTCCCAGACAATAATTTTTTTTATTTTTCGATTCGACACAAAATGGCGGCTTGTTTGATTCAAACCATAATGGCAAAGTTAGAGCGAGGAAATTGCATTATTTTTCCCACTCATAAGCCCCTGTGCAATTTTCGAGCTATAACGTTCGAACGGTAATTAAATTCACTGCAATCCTGTGCAAAAGCAGTTCAGGAACAAGGAACAAAATTGATAGGAAGCTCCCGATAAATTATTTTTTCACTATCCATGTCAGGTTTTTGCGCAATTTCTCCCACTCATAAATAAGCCCATGTGAAATTTTTTATCTATACCATTTAAAAGGTAATTAAATTTACTACAATCCTGTGTAAAGGTATTTTAGGTACAGTCCACGGAACAAGGAACAAAATTGAAAGGAAGCTCCTGAAAAATGATTTTTTCATTATCCGTGTAAGGTTTTTGCGCAATTTCTCCCACTCATAAGCCCGTGTGCAATTTTTGAGCTATAACTTTCAAAAGGTAATTAAATTTACTACAATCCTGTGCAAAAGTAATTCAAACACAGTCCCCTGAAGAAGGAACAAAATTGTTAGGTTGTGTCCTTTTACTGTTGCTCTTTTGTTTTTGTATTGTAGCATCGGTTTTGAAACTTCCTTGTTTGTTAGGAGCGGCTGAGGAATGTGGTGCCCCTTCATACACATTGGATATTTGTTATCACTTAGTACTACTGGTCTTGGGACAATAGCCATTTCTTTTCTGGGTGTGCATTGCATCTCAAATATCTATCTAGGGAAGATTTTTATAATTGGGGAGCTACACAAAATACACACAAAGATATAAACCAACAATCTAACTAATAAAATATGTAATAAAAATAAATTTCAACCGTTCCGAGTTCAAACAACAAATATAAATCAGCATATTCTACCACGAATTAGGGCCCAAACACCTACGGCGTGCTGCTAGTGTACAGATGATTGGTTTTAATCATTTTGTATTCGGGAAATAGTGCACAAACATCTGTACAGCCCTACAGACAGATGATTGGCTGTAAGACACTCTTGTACCAGTAAGCAGGGAATCATTTGTTCCTAAACAGCAAACCGCGCCCTCTACACTTCTCTCCTCAATAAGGCCGGCTATACACGTTACGGTAGACTGGAGAGGTATACCTGCGCAGGTTTACCTCTCCGGTATACCTGTACAGGCGAGAGCTCACACGCTGCGGTAAACCGGATGGGTGAAGGATTTCTACAGTCGAGAAATGGCGAGCCAACAAGATAACGTGATTGCTTTGGTGGTGGTTATGAACAGTAAAAAAAGATGAAAAAGCAGGACGTGGTGTAAAAACTGGCTTAAAAAGAGAAGTGAATATACTCATACTAACTTATTGAAAGAACTGTTTTCAGATCCTTCGGATTATCGTAACTATTTACTGAACTCTTATTCACATCAGGCTCAATTTCCTTTAATTTCGTAACAAGTCTGTCATAAGCAGCCTCTCTCACTTCATGGTCATAGTACTCCATGCTCTTAATTCGCCACAAACAGGGTTCTGATCTGTAAATTTCAATGAATTCCTCTAGAATTCGGCTCCGTTTTCAGACAGACATGATGACGTTAACACAGCAAAACAATAAAATGTAAACAATATAGAACGGGCTTGAAAACTAGTGGCACGCGAGTGCTGAGAATAGACAATGAATGGAGTAAGCACAACACGAAGCTTTCTAGTCGGAGTATTCGCCACAACTGACTCAAACCTGTGCAGGTATACCGGACGGCCCACACACACGCTCAGGTGAGCACACCTGTGCAGGTAAAAGTAATTGAATTTCAATTCTTCTCCGGTCGCCTGCGCAGGTTGTTTTACTTGTGCAGGTTTGCCTGAAGTGGCTGGCACACACGCTCCGGTTTACCTGTACAGGTCACTGTTGAGGTGTACCTCTCCAGTCTACCGTAACGTGTATGGCCGGCTTGAAGAGTGTTACTCTCACCCAGCCCTTTCTTTATTCAGCTTAGACATTCCACTAACCTCGTATCAAAACTATTTCATGTAAAGTGTCTTAAAGTTGAATGAAAGTGGTGAGGCTAGAAAACACTACAAATGGCGTTCCAGAATATCACCATTAGTTTTATAATATACGAACTGGCCTGACCCGGCTATACCTATCCGTTCTGTAGTTTTTGAGAAATCGTGATTTAGTAACTTTGACCCTCCAAAACCCCCTAAAATTTTGAATTTTTTGAAAACCTTTCTTAGCGAGCATCTTCGGCTCTAGAGGAAGCTACATATCAAATTTCATTCCTATCCGTTCTGTAGCTTTTGAGAAATCGTGATTTAGTAACTTTGACCCTCCAAACCCCCCTAAAATTTTGAATTTTTTTAAAACCTTTCTTAGCGAGCATCTTCGGCCCTAGAGAAAGCTACATACTCAATTTAATTCCAATCCGTTCTGTAGTTTTTGAGAAATCGTGATTTAGTAACTTTGACCCCCCAAAACCCCTCCTAAAATTTCGAATTTTTGAAACCCTTTCTTAGTGAGCATCTATGGCCCTAGAGGAAGCTGCATACCAAATATCTTTCCAATCCGTTCGATAGTTTTGGAGAAATCGTGATTTTGTAACTTTGACCTCCCCAACCCCCTTTAAAATTTCTAATTTTTTTTAAACCCTTTCTTAGCGAGCATCTATGGCCCTAGAGGAAGCTACATACCAAATTTCATTCCAATCCTTTTGGTAGGTTTTGAGAAATCGTGATTTAGTAACTTTGACCCCCCAAAACCCACCCTAAAATTTCAAATTTTCCGAAACCCTTTCTTAGTGAGCGTCTAGAACCTATAAAGAGTATTAGTGCCAAATTTCATGTTTGTAGGCCTCGTGGTTTTGGGGAAACTGTGACGAGTCAATGGTATTTGGCTTTTATAAGTATAGATATACATGACTTTTTTAATGGGTAGTGGAGTACAAGCCTTCCCACCATTGCGACCCACTGGGATCTATTGTGGGTATAATTTTCCCTTCAATGATCATCCCAGATACCTTCCAGGTCTCTTCTGAAACCAAGGAGGGTCTTTTGATTAACACCACGGGACCTCTTCCGGGATGACAAAAGCACTTCAGAGTACTACGAATCTCCTGCACGCAAAGCCTCACACTCGCACAGCTGGTGTTGAGTCGATTCAATCCAAGGGGAGCAGAATCGACAGGAGTCTTCCGAGACCAGCTTCATTCTTTGAGATGGTACTTGGCCGGGCAGTAACCAGTAAGGGTTCCTACAACCCGTCTAAGATTGTTTCTGCCAATAGAAGCTTTTGACTTAGAGAGACAAATGAACATTTTAGCCTGCCTAAGCCCAGGAGCATCGTTCCAATGGGAGGACCAACTTTTCTCCATCCAGGCTTCAACAACATTTCTCAGATGGCTTTTAGGCCACCCACAGAAAGGATCTGTCTCGGTGAAGGGCTTTTTGGCCCCAACTCTAACAAGGTGATAAACTGTCTCATTACCCTTTATACCTACATGGCCAGGAACCCATTTAAGAGTAACTACATTGATTCTAGCCATTTGATTAACTGCTTTAAAACGGTCCCAAACTAGCCTTGATTCAAAGGTGAATGATTCCAGAGCCTTTAAGGTGACTTGGCTATCAGAAAGGATATCAATCCTAGGTCCCTTAATCCCTCTTTTGAGGATTTCATGGGTGCACAGATCAATCACAACAACCTCCAGCTGAAAAATCGATGGTAAGGAGCCCGTAGCCCTAGATAAGTTGCAACTAGGACCGTAAACTCCTGCTTCAACTCCGCTGGTCATTTTGGAGCCATCCGTATACCATTCTTATGTTTTTACACCAGATCCAGGTCCTTCCTGCTTGCTGGAGATGTTCGAGAACATTATTATTACTTAGTGCAATTTGCCGTACTGTATGTACTTAAATAGCTTCATTACAATTTTCAGAAGCGTATATTATAATGGTTAACACTTCGATTTTCTTGAAATAACTACGGCACATCCTACTGCAGATACTATTTTTTAATTAGGTGTGCTATGTCAGCAAATTAAAATGGGACACAGTAAATTAATGGTTATAAATGTAAAAAATTGTGAAAAATGTAATGTCAAACAATCGTAAGTAATTTGAAAGACACTCACAGGCTTATACCATTGTATTTGGATAACCTAATAGAACTCCGATCCAATGCAATATTTTGTTCCACTGGAAATTCGACTTTTGTGGCGCTATCTGTTGGGGAAACGACGGAAGCTGTTTGAAACACCAATGGTTTCTCCCTAGCGCTACCTCGCGGCGCGATCATGCACTATTTTCGCGACAACCTTTTTTTCGACACACAGCCCCCGTATGGATGCATGATCTATTTTATTATTCATGATCTATGCTTATATGTCTTAATATAAAACAATATTACAACTTGATCTGAGTGTCAAAAATAAACATTAATCCAATTTTGTATGAATTTAAAATTAGAATCAAGAGTGTGGCATTTTTCACTTTTCAGAGAAGTTGTGTCTGAAATGATTAACTCTTAACGGGCGGCTAGCGCCTTTAGAAGCGGCACGACCCAATCTCTAAGCGCCTTCAAACGCAAATACACAAACTCATGCTTAGATGATTCCATAGTTCACGAAACTTCCAATAGGAGTGCAAAGAGATGTTCTTTGAGTATGTTTAGACCAAATAAAAATATAAGCACATCTGTGACTTTTTATCGGTCTCTGTTCTGTCAAGACAGAGCAAAATAGTTTACGATCGCAAGCGTACTCAGTGTGGCTTACGCCTATAGACTCAGCCGTCCCTTGTTTGTTTGTACTGATAGCTGACTGATATCAATGCCGAAGTTTTAGTTTTGTATAAGTTTTTCTTTTTTTTAGTTTAGTACATAATTGTTTCATTTTTAGACATCAATAAGTATTGCTTTTTTATAAATTTAGTTTATGAATAATTGTAAATTCTGGTAAGTTTATTTTGAATTCTTTTAAATTCTTAAAAAATATTTAAAACAAGTTTAAAATTAGTTGAGTATTTTTTGTGTGCTCTTCTTAACCCTAAGAATCAAAATTTTAAAAGAACATTGAGAAAATAAATATATATTTTTTAACTCTAATTGAGCGGTAGCCCATATTTTAGCTTTAAGGGTTAAAAGAGTAATCATATGCTATGATGTTTTAAAGACACAGATGTGATGTATTAATTTTTAGTAAAATAAACTCTTATAAAAGTAAGTGCATGTCCATACATGAGTAACAAAATAGTAATAGTGCAAGCACAGGTTTGTATTGTTTGGTATATTCCTTACCATAAAACAGCTGATTTCGTCCATCAGCTGTTATACTTCAACAGCTATCTGAACCATTTAAGGTTATGTTTTGTGTTGTTTGTTTATAGGAATAATAATCTGCATTGATACATCTGATTTGTTCTGTATGTCTGCATCCTGACATGTATGAATAGTGCATGTGCATGGTCTGTCTTGGGCTATTGGTTGAATTATTGCTACCGTATATTAATAGAATCAGACAAATTTGGGCTTCTGTTAATTTGCAAATGTAGGCTAAGTGACTGTATTTTATACTTTGGGGTTAAAATCATGGTATGATTAAAAAGTAAGTAGGTTTTTTGTTTTGTTTAGAAAATTTATTTTATGTCTGATTCCTGACGCATAACTTTTATTAGACTTTTAAGATTAATAAACGCATGATTATACAGGGTGCGGCAGAACCAGCTAAGCAGTTTTGAGGAGCAATAAAAAAATAATTGTCATATATAGAGAGAAATTTTTTAAATTTTTTTATTAGTAGAACATACCATTTTTACATTCATTTAGTTTTAAAAATTATGTCTTCAAGATGGCGGCCGTTAGCATTAATACATTGTTGTAGACGATCTCTGAAGTTTCGAGCAGCTCTTGCACACATATCCTGAAGTATGGCGTTCACTTCTTCAATAATCCGCTCTCTTATCTCTGATAGGGTGGGAGGGTGACTTTTGAACACCTTTTCCTTCAGATATCCAAAAAAAAAGTAATCGCAAGTGCTCAAATCTAGTGACCGCGCAGGCCATTCGACATCACCCCCTCAAAGAGACGAGGCGTCCCGAAAACATTTCTCTCAAAACACCAAGAGAAATTCGAGCTGTGTGAGCCGTAGCTCCTTCCTGTTGGAACCAGAAGTCCCCCATTCCATGTTCGTGTTTGCATTAGGAACGGCATTCTTGCGTGTAATGTTGAACTTGCCGAAAAGCTCGTTGTGTAGCGATCACAGATCTGTTGTTTTTATAATGCGCACGTACGGCAAATCCACGATGTGCACTGGTAGAAACCAAGTTGGCTACTTGGGATTGCCAACGGAACAAAGGCAGACTACGCACGACTGACTACCCCCACCACAGCCTGAGTGGTAATCGATAGAAGCTGCTTAGTCGGTTTTGGTGCACCCTGTATATGCACTACTTATAATTAATTATAGGCTCTGTAGTTGTTGGATAGTTAGTTGTTTGTAGGCCTAAGTAGTTTCTTCTGAAGAATGAAGTAAAAAAAAGGAGGTACAAAGTAAAATGTAAAAAGGTCAAAGCAGCCTACATAGTTCTATAACATTTTGAAAATACCATACTGTACAACGTGAGTAGGTACATTAAATTTAATATTTTGTTATTAGTAAAAAAGATTTTAGACTAAAATAAAATTGTCATAATCCTATATATTTACCGAGTTGAAAATCCACAGCATAGTTAGGTGTGTTTTTTATGTAACTTTATCCTAGATAAAGTTTTTTAGATAATAGTATAATTTTAAATTATGTTTTTCTGTTGAGTATCTAATCTGCCTGTGATTTTTCACGAAGGCTTACTAGTTATATTATAATATTGTGTTGGCTTATACTTCTGTCTAGGCACAAATGTTAATTAATTATAATTACCTTTTTTGATGTTACTGTCAGACAATCATTATGACAATTTAAACCTATCCATTTAGACCTATCTAAAAACTAAACAGTTTTTATCTTGGTAATTGTCCATAATATTCAAAATACTCCAGAACCAAAATATGAGAAAAATCATGTAAATAAAGTCCATGATAAATTATTACAAACTTAACAAAATAGGTTTTTACAACAAAACAGAGCTGTAAACAAAAATTATAAATTTCAACCAAGATACAAGCACTTTTGTTTTTAGCCAATAACTTGGTTATCTTTTAAGTTACAGAAATAATAAAAAAACGTTATGTTGTCATTAAAAAAGAAAATGTTTTGTAAAGTTAGCGGTTTTCGAGATATTTTACATTAAAAATTTTTAACGGCTGCCATTTTGAAAATATATGAAAGAATTTTTTTGTTTTTGTACATGTCATACCAAATATGTATCCAAAATTTGCGTTCAATATTTTATTTCCTATGATATCCAAATAAAATTTGGTATTTTATAAAAAAAAAACGAAATGGACATAACTGAAAAACAAAGCATTTCCAAACCTATGTGTATATGAACTTTTCTTTATTTTCATCAGTAACACGTCCTGAAAGTTTCTCCGTTCCTTCCTGAATCACCCTGAATATGTAAATTATTTCCTGAAAGCAATGTCATTAGAGATAACATTGATTAACAAAAAATAAATTCTTTAAATAAATATGTAAAAACAAACCAAAATGTCAATTCATTGGTATACTTGTTATAAATAACTTTTGTACTTATTAATTTTATTAAGTACTAGGGGAAACCCCTGCGTGCTGTGCGCGCCAACCCTGTTGGGACCGTCTACACACATAATCATGTTATGTTTTCTTTATAATAAAGGTGTAGGATTAATAATAACTCCAAAGCTAAGATGGTAAATAATGTTAAATGTTCAAATCAAATTATTTCGAATATTTTATAACAGCAGTTATAATAAAAGTTAAAAGAACCATCAAGGCAAAAATCTACACTTTAATAAAAACCTAACCTAAAAGTTAGAAATACAAATAATTGCTTCAAAGTTTGAAATCGGCTGTTAATGGAAATATTAAAGCAATCAGCTGTTTTATCTGTTATTTTATTCAATTGGTTGCTATGGTAATAAATGTAAATACAGTCGAGGCCTAACCTTAAAAAAAATGTCTGACTAAATTTACAAATATTAAAATAAAAAATGTTTTTATTAAAATGAATAATAGCCTATGTTACTCAGGCTGTGTGTAGCTTTTTGTTAGTAAAACTATTTTTTCAATCGGTTCAGTAGCTCAAGAGATTACCCCCTACATACATACAAACAAACTAATTTTACCTTTTTTTTAATATTAGTATAGAATATATTTCACACGAGAATAAAAGCATTAAGGGCAATCATTGTTTGTAATTTCATGCTGTAACTCAATTTTATACGAATAAAAACATAAGCCTATCTAAAGAAGGGAGTAAACACAAAACGAGAACTCTTAAGCAAAAACGTTTGTTAAGAAACAAACTTAATGCGTATTTGAAATTTGTTAATAGAAAGAAGAGGAGGAGAAGAAGAAACAGCCGGATGTGATGAAGACATTGGGGGAGTGGGGACAGGAAGAACGTGAACGAGAACCTACAGACTTTGAGAAAGAGAATCCGAATATTCTCATGTTAGAAGGCACTGGTGATTTCAAGAACATGTAAAATGAACTGTGTTTTTAATTTAAAAGTGTCAAAATGTTCTCGGAAGGTTCCTACTTGAAAGTGTTTTTTTTTTATTACGTGAATTTATTGTGCTAGCTTGAAGCTCCGTACTTGTAATAACTTAATTGGATTGTTCGTGGTGACATTTTGCTTTCTTCTCAGCCGACAATTCTATAGTTTTATTCTCTGTTTTTACACAGTGGACATTTTAACTTTTAATATAATGAAGAAATTATATTGTTACAAGGACACTTAAAAAAAAGTCCAATTTTGTTATATAAAAACTGAACTTTTTCACTAATAACATTTTTAC
This sequence comes from Philaenus spumarius, assembly GCA_018207615.1. Taxonomy (NCBI): domain Eukaryota; kingdom Metazoa; phylum Arthropoda; class Insecta; order Hemiptera; family Aphrophoridae; genus Philaenus; species Philaenus spumarius. Next base: position 18,664 of record JAGFPH010009684.1, on the reverse strand, counting down.
AGCCTGTCTCCTTCAAAGTAGTTCCCATTGGAAGCGATTCACTTCGCACAGATTTCTTAAACTTTTGGAATGTTTCTTTTCGGTACGTTGTGTAGATTCTAATTTGCATTTTTTTATCTCTCCTATCCATTAAGGGGGCTGGTATAGCTTGCACAGTCCATTTTGCTACAATTAATTCAATAAATTTTGCTGACTTTATTTTTTTTTTTCAAGATATGTAAATGAAAATTTTACAGTGTATATAATATACTTGTCTTAAGCTATGATAAAAATATCAATACTAAATGTAGGCCTAACTAAATTTTTTTTAAAATAATTTTTTGTAAAACATAATTTTTTATGTTTATACTATTACTTTTTACATGATTTCTCTTGATGTATTTGAGATATTTCAAAAAATGAAAACTCTGTCTCTTCCAAATTATTGTGATTATGACGTGAACTAACAAAAATTATCTACTTCAAAACTTTTAGATTTTAATAATTTTTGAAGTTTTTTTCTAAAATAGGTTAATTTTGATACATACAAATTTCAATATCCCAAAAACTATTTTACTCTAAGCTTTTATTTTAGTTCACTCTATAAATAATAGTATTTTAAACAAAATCTGAAAATTTTAAAACTCTAGACTTAATATTTTTAGAGAGATTTTGTAAAACGTTAACATAAACTTGATTGTCGGGAAATTGATGTTAAAGTTTTATTTTTATATTAACCGAACAATTACACTGTTTCTACCTCTAAAACTCCCCTTTGAAGTAACTCCTTCTTTGTCAACTATCGGTTGTTCATTTTCCAGTCTTAATCTTCTTTTAGCTCTTCTTCCTTCTCGACTTTCTAATTTTATACATTCTTTTCTGCATCCCACAATCTTCGCAGATCAAATTTCTTCAGATCTTTTGTGTGTTCAGGAACAATACCTAAATGGTTCAGAACTTTAATTTTGGACAAACACCCTTCATTATACACAAGAGTAGCTTCATGTGCAGCAATTTTTGAACCTGCAAGCCTCTTTTAGGACACAAATACCACAAAACACAGTTGTAAGACTCATTTACGTTCTGAGTTTTACCTTTCAAACATCTCCTTAACACTTTAGGCATTGACAGATCTGTGAAAATAGGCTTTATTGATTCCATTATTGGCATGGGTATACTATTGCTATGAGAAACAGAATCAACTGTATTATTGGCTATCGCTTTTTGGTACTTGCACCAGAATTCCAGTCCTTTAGGACAAAATCACAATTTTAAGGTTGATTAAATTTTGGGAACAAAAAAACTGCTGAGGCCTGGTCAGGAGAATAATATGAATGAGGAATGACTATTGTCATTTACCAACAAAATCTGACGTTGGTACAGTAGCCAACTTTGGTTTTCCTTCTTCTCAGGCCACTTCCTCCACAGAACCTCTCAAAGGACTCAAGGACTCTCTGTTGAAAGTTTATCTGCACAGTACAAACCTTTCCAGACAAAGAAAACAACCATTGTCACTTTACGAGCTTTCTTTGAACTGTTGCAATACACTGTGATAATTGCACTTTAATTTCAACATCGCAACACCCATGTCTCGTCTAATGTTGCTATGTTTTATAAGACTAGGTGTTGTGTTTGGTTGTCTGTCAACTGATGTGGGGCAATCTTTGCCTTACTCTCGAGTTTTACAGCTAAAACCGCACGGTATGATCATACACTGATTCTCACTTCTTCGGCAACTTCTCTTAAACAGTCGACCGGTGATCAAAACATTTAAATTAAATGTTGTTTCTGGATGTAAAACGTCAACCGGTTCTTGGATCAGTCAAAGTTCTGCCTAATTTTAAAATGAATTTACTATACTCACGTAACACTCTGCTAGCCTGATGTAATCTTCTTCAAAAACTTGTCAAAATATTTCAAACGTAAAGTTTTAAAAATATTGTTTGACTTTATCAACTGTTTGTACGACTAACACTTCTTTATTGACGTTAACAAAAGAGACAGCAACCACAAACAGTAGTTGTTGTTTTAAAAACAATGACCAAAATTTAATTCAAATATTTTCCCGGAATATGTTCATTAATTTCAAGTACATTTTTCTTTTTTTCGAGAAACCAATATTCTTTACAAGACCATATTGGCAGATACGGTGAAACCTGCCCTGAAATATCTTTCCACCTTTGGCCTATATATTTATTCCACCTACAGCTGTAGAAAAATAGCCAACAATGGTATTTTTCTGGTTAAAATGGTGTTAGTTTCGGGCGCTTGCCACTAGTCAGAGCCACCAGTTTTATTCACTTATAGGCTGAATTAATATTCTACAAACAAAAATAAGGATACGGTATTTCAAAATATATGTTAATACTTTGGTTGATATTAATAGCGTAACTCTATGCAATGTTAAACACCAATGTAAATATTTCTTACTGATTTTGTAGTTCAAGTTTATTTCATCAACTGTTTGATTATATATTAAATTCATAATTTCTATGCAAGCGAAGGAAGAATTTTATTTTATAAATTTAATCAGTGCCTGAGTGTTACTTTTGATGTCTTATAATGTTAGAGCACTGCAGATTTGCATTTAATAACTTAGCTTTAAAAGAATAAGAAAATAATTGAAACTGTAATATTATTAGTAAATTTAACACAATAATCACTATAAACTAGGTTTTGTAAAAATGTTTGACATAACTGTAATTACATAATATGATGTAAGCCGTATTTTGTGTATTTTATTATAATTTCACGAATTAACACTTTCCTAGCCACACCATTTTACAATCCTATTAGCAAAATAACTAGCAAGTTGGCGCCCTCGGATCGAGCTTGAGGCTTTAATCGCATAATAAAATCTATTCATTTCATGCCCATTTTTTGTGAATTAATTTAAATAAATTAAAAAACCTTTTCTGAATAATAAAAATAATAATATGTTTACGTAAAACACATTTATTTAGTCAATAATGAAAATTAATTAAATTAGTGAATGATTTTTTATTTATTATTTAAAACAAGTGCTAGTAAAACCTGAATGTGTTTTATATAACATAATTCATAAACTATCAAAATAGCAATGACACAAAATTAAATTTTTTATGATACTTTATCATAATATATTATAGTAAATTTGTTTTTTTCTAAATAAGTTTTTATCCGAATTATGAAAATATTTAAAAATTGTACATAATATATTAAGAAAACTATTTTCGAAATCATAAAAAGCTGAATAACTAAAAAAATATCAGTGTTGTTGAAAAACTACAAACACATCTTTATTCTCTATAAAATTATGTATATAAAATTATATTATGTATGTAAAATTTTCCTTTCGAAAATGTTTGTTGTTGAAATATGTACTTTTCTAAAATTATTTTCTCAAAAACTATATGAGATATTGAACATTTGAAAGTGTCCCATTAAAATATAGACTTTTGTCTACAATAAAAAAATTAGTTCATAAATTTCCTTTTTATAGGCACCGAGTTATACAGCTTTGAAAAAATGCTTACATTGAGTAACAGTTTTACGTAAAAGCCCAAAACTCCCAGTGTAATGAATATTTTTGAAAAATTTTGGTACGTATTAATTCTACTCACCATCCTGCTTCGTTTAATGTAATAAAACCCATGAAAATCCAAAGTCGGTTTTTTTGCCTTAAAAACTTGCAAGGGGACCCC
>JAGFPH010009684.1:0-10361 GCA_018207615.1 Philaenus spumarius | reverse complement strand
TTATTGTTATTTTCTGACTAAAAAACAATGGTATGTCTGCAGAATTTTCTGCTCCAACTACCAGTATAAGTTTTAACACAATATCTCTACTCAATTTTTGTCTAGAGGTAAAAAAACACTAGAACTACATGGAAATCTGGAAAAAAACAATTTTCAGCTATAAGTACGAAAAAATGGGTTTGGGACCTATGTTTATATAACATTTTTTTCTTCCCTTGATACAAGGAACCATTTCCTGAAGTTTGTCAGGGTTCCCGTGAAACACCCTGTATATATATATGTTTTATTCCCGGATTGATAAGTGGTAGTAAATATGCTTCAAAATTACTAATGTTTTGATGAAAGGGTCCTAGTAGGATTCTTCAGATACGCTTTTTTTTTGTTTTTCGATACGATTCAAAATGGCGGAGTTATACCGATTAATCGTTTTTGGTTAGGTATTTAAGGGTATATAAGTATATGGGTTTTCCCACCTTGATAAAATGGTAGTAAATATGCTTCAAAATAGGTGAAATTTTAGTGGAAGGGTCCTTGTAGGATTTCCCAGACAATAATTTTTTATTTTTCGATTTGACACAAAATGGCGGCTTGTTTGATTCAAACCAAAATGGCAAAGTTAGAGCGAGGAAATTGCATTATTTCTCCCCCTCATAAGCCCCTGTGCAATTTTTGAGCTATAACGTTCGAAAGGTAATTAAATTCACTGCAATCCTGTGCAAAAGCAGTTCAGGTACAGTCCACGGAACAAGGAACAAAATTGATAGGAAGCTCCCGATATATTATTTTTTCATTATCCATGTCAGGTTTTTGCGCAATTTCTCCCACTCATAAGCCCATGTGCAATTTTTTATCTATACCATTCAAAAGGTAATTCAATTTACTACAATCCTGTGTAAAGGTATTTTAGGTACAGTCCCCAGAACAAGGAACAAAATTGATAGGAAGCTCCTGATAAAATGATTTTTTCATTATCCGTTTAAGGTTTTTGCACAATTTCTCCCACTCATAAGCCCGTGTGCAATTTTTGAGCTATAACGTTCGAAAGGTAATTAAATTTACTACAATCCTGTGCAAAAGTAATTCAAACACAGTCCCCTGAAGAAGGAACAAAATTGTTAGGTTGTGTCCTTTTACTGCTGCTCTTTTGTTTTTGTATTTTGTATTGTAGCATCGGTTTTGAAACTTCCTTGTTTGTTAGGAGCGGCTGAGGAATGTGGCGCCCCTTCAGACACATTGGATATTTGTTATGACGTAGTATTACTGGTCTTGGGACAATAGCCATTTCTTTTCTAGGTGTGCAATACATCTTAAATATCTGTCTAGGGAAGATTTTTATAATTGGGGAGCTACACAAAATACACACATAGATATAAACCAACAATCTAACTAATAAAATATGTAATAAAAATAAATTTCAACCGTTCCCAGTTCGAACAACAAATATAAATCAGCATATTCTACCACGAATTAGGGCCCAAACACCTACGGCGTGCTGCTAGTGTACAGATGATTGGTTTTAATCATTTTGTATTCGGGAAATAGTGCACAAACATCTGTACAGCCCTACAGACAGATGATTGGCTGTAAGACACTCTTGTACCAGTAAGCAGGGAATCATTTGTTCCAGTGGCGGCGCGCAGTCATTTTAACTGGGTGGGCTAGTTGTGACTTTGGCCCAAGTTTCCACAGTAAATATTATAGTTTTGAAACATAACAGTAGGAGTAGGTAACAAAATACGTAACTAAATAAAAATTTATTTTAATTACAAAAACATTAATTACAAAAACTTTTAAAATCTAATCCTATGCGTACAAGGTACAGCCAATCTTCTATTTATAAAATCATGCTGATAATACTCCACTGCACTTGTATACAAACACACGCGAATGTCACCAAGAAAGAATGTAACGCACACCACGCTTAGTCACTGCACGTAGACTGTCTCGGGGCTAAGCCCGAGAGACACTTACATTGAACATATGGGAGCCGGCAGGGAGGGGAACTGTCTGCGTGACGTCAACCATCCTTGACGCTAAGCTACATGCTGTATCTCCAGGGCTAGTTTGAAGTCAGCCCCGGCCGCCTGGTTTCTACTCTCAGTCGCCGCGCAAACATTCTTTTGCCTTACATATTCACGCGCTGTTTTCATATTAATTCAGTGTTTATTTTAATGAACTAATATTTTCTTTTTCTGAAATATTGGTGGGGCTCAGCCCCACCTGCCCTTATGGACGCGCCGCCACTGATTTGTTCCTAAACAGCAAACCGCGCCCTCTACACTTCTCTCCTCAATAAGGCCGGCTATACACGTTACGGTAGACTGGAGAGGTATACCTGCGCAGGTTTACCTCTCCGGTATACCTGTACAGGCGAGAGCTCACTCGCTGCGGTAAACCGGATGGGTGAAGGATTTCTACAGTCGAGAAATGGTGAGCCAACAAGATAACGTGATTGCTTTGGTGGTGGTTATGAACAGTAAAAAAAGATGAAAAAACAGGACGTGATGTAAAAACTGGCTTAAAAAGAGAAGTGAATATACTCATACTAACTTATTGAAAGAACTGTTTTTGGATTATCGTAACTATTTGCTGAACTCTTATTCGCATCAGGCTCAATTTCCTTTAATTTCGTAACAAGTCTGTCATAAGCAGCCTCTCTCACGTCACAGTCATGGTACTCCTTGCTCTTAATTCGCCACAAACAGGGTTCTGATCTGTAAATTTCAATGAATTCCTCTAGAATTCGGTTCCGTTTTCGGACAGACATGATGGCGTTAACACAGCAAAACAACAAAATGTAAACAATATAGAACAGGCTTGAAAACTAGTGGCACGCGAGTGCTGAGAATAGACAATGAATGGAGTAAGCACAACACGAAGCTTTCTAGTTGGAGTATTCGCCACAACTCAAACCTGTGCAGGTATACCGGACGGCCCACACACACGCTCAGGTGAGCACACCTGTGCAGGTAAAAGTAATTGAATTTCGATTCTTCTCCGGTCGCCTGCGCAGGTTGTTTTACTTGTGCAGGTTTGCCTGAAGTGGCTGGCACACACGCTCCAGTTTACCTGTACAGGTCACCTGTTGAGGTGTACCTCTCCAGTCTACCGTAACGTGTATGGCCGGCCTAAAGAGTGTTACTCTCACCCAGCCCTTTCTTTATTACACTGACCTCGTATCAAAACTATTTCATGTAAAGTGTCTTAAAGTTGAATGAAAGTGGTGAGGCTAGAAAACACTACAAATGGCGTTCCGGAACATCACTATTAGTTTTATTTATATATATACATGACATTTTTTTAATGGGTAGTGGAGTACAAGCCTTCCCACCATTGCGACCCACTGGGATCTATTGTGGTGTAATTTTCCCTTCAATGATCATCGCAGATACCTTCCAGGTCTCTTCTGAAACCAAGGAGGGTCTTTTGATTAACACCACGGGACCTCTTCCGGGATGACAAAAGCACTTCAGAGTACTACGAATCTCCTGCACGCAAAGCCTCACACTCGCACAGCAGGTGTTGAGTCGATTCAATCTCAAGTGAGCAGAATCGACAGGAGTCTTCCGAGACCAGCCCCATTTTTTGAGATGATACTTGGCCGGGCAGTAACCAGTAAAATCCGTCTAAAATTGTTTCTGCCAATAGAAGCTTTTGACTTAGAGAGACAAATGAACATTTTAGCCTGCCTAAGCCCAGGAGCATCGTTGCAATGGGAGGACCAACTTTTCTCCATCCAGACTTCAACAATATTTCTTAGATGGCTCTTGGGCCTTCCACAGAAACGATCTGGCTCAATGAAGGGCTTTTTAGCCCCAACTCTAGCAAGGTGATCCACTGTCTCATTATCCTGTATACATACCTACATGGCCAGGCACCCATTTAAGAGTAACTACATTGATTCTAGCCATTTTATTAACTGCTTTAAAACAGTTCCATACTAGCCTTGATTCAAAGGTGAATGATTCCAGCGCCTTTAAGGTGACTTGAATATCAGAAAGAATATCAATCCTAGGTCCTTTAATCCCTCTTTTGAGGATTTCATGGGCGCAGAGATCAATCGCAACAACCTCCAACTGAAAAATCGATGGTAAGGAGCCCGTAGCCCTAGATAAATTGCAACTAGGACCGTAAACTCCTGCTCCAACTCCGCTGGTCATTTTGGAGCCATCCGTATACCATTCTCGTGTGTTTACACCAGATCCAGGTCCTTCCTGCTTCCTGGAGACGCTCGAGAACGTTATTATTACTTAGTGCAATTTGCCGTACTGTATGTACTCCTTAAATAGCTCCATTACGATTTTCAGAAGCGTATATTATAATCGTTAACACTTCGATTTGCTTGAAATAACTACGGCACATCCTACTGCAGATACTATTTTTTAATTAGGTGTGCTATGTCAGCAAATTAAAATGGGACAGGGTAAATTAATGGTTATAAATGATTTCAAAAATGTAATGTCAAACAATCGTAGGTAATTTGAAAGGTACCTGAAGGCTTACACTAACTTATCAGTCTTAATGTAAAACAAAGTTACAACTTGATCTGGGTGTCGAAAATAAACAGTAATCCAATTTTGTACGTAATGTTGCACTAATATTTTTAAATAAAGTTATTATTAGCAAATTTCCATAGGAAAAATGAGCTATTGCAGTGGCCCTTATGGTAAGACCCAAGGTCGGGAGTAGCAAATGAGCACCGATCATGGTCCCAAAACACGTTTTGGGGTATCATTAAAAATCATATATATATGTGTTCGCACTCTAGTGGCCGCATTTTAAGTCCGATTTGGTTCAAATTTGGTACACATGTTGGTTCTCTACGTCGCTCGGACGAGTTCGTCAGCCAATAAAATTCAACAATCGGAAACAAGTTTTTTGACCGGAAGTAACTATTGTTTTAGATTTTTCCTACAAGAATGAATTTGTTTTTGAGTTTTTTCTACAAATATAAATGTAAGATGTTATTCTGCACATTTTGTTTTTTTACACGACCTTATAGCTCGCTTGGTTCCCCCAAAATTGATCAAAACGTAAAATACCATAGAAGTACCCGGTTCAAAGCCATGTGGTGGATTCTACCGTGAGGTTGGCGTGCAAAGCACTCAATGCATTGTGTATTGAAGATACTCCCAATATGCGGAATGACGTGCGAACCATTTTGCAGCTATTCAGCACCGTCGTGAATAGACCTTTTCCCAAATTGTTGGTTGAAACCCTTAAACATAGGCCTATAAACTTAATTTTGGAATTTTGCTCAACTCACGTCAGCGGTTCAGCTGCGTGGTCGAATTATTTATTTTTAATTTTGCTCATAAATGTAGCTGAATTTGTACTGTTAATTTTTTCAGTTTGCTTTTTCAGATAATTTTTTATATTTAATAGCTGTTTATGGAAGGTTTGTTATTGGTTAAGCACATTCACTTCCAATCTTAAAGGCATAACGGTGACTTTGTAAATGGTTAATGGTGGCTTTGAATAAGGTGTTAACATATCTGATTCAGTAGCCTAAAGTCCCTGTTTCAAATTTTTATGCAAACTATATATTTGTTTAGTAAAAAAAGTTGATTTAAGACTATGATAGCTCTTATCGTTGCGATTTGCAACAAAAACAAAGTTTAAGGCATTCTTTATTTTTCTTTTGAGACATATCTTTGTTGAATTTTGGTAGGCCTAGTAGTTATTGGTACATGTATCTAAGCAGAATGCAGAATGTCACCAGTTTACCAAAATAGTTAGTTTATCAGAAGTCTTTGGTTTTCTGGCACCAAAATTGTTCAACATTCTTCATCTGAAAATAGAATTTTCCTATTCTAAATAAGATTTAAAATTAGAATCAAGAGTGTGGCATTTTTCACTTCTCAGAGAAGTTGTGTCTGAAATTAATAAAAGAGTTACTGAAGCAATCCTATGTTTTGGTGTTTTAAAGACACGGCTGTGATGTATAAATTTTTAGTAAAATCAACTTATAAAAGTAAGTGTATGTCCATATATATATGAGTAACAAAATAGAAATAGTGCATGCACACGTTTTTATTGTTTGGTTTATTCCTTAACATATAACAGCTGATTTCGTCCATCAGCTGTAATAATTCAACAGCTATCTGAACCATTTAAGGTTATGTTCAACTTTTTAGAGTAAGTTTTGTGTTGTTTTTTTATAGGAATAATAATCTGCATTGATACATCTGATTTGTTCTGTATGTCTGCATCCGGACATGTATGAATAGTGCATGTGCATGGTCTGTCTTGGGCTATTGGTTGAATTATTGCTACCGTATATTAATAGAATCAGACAAATTTGGGCTTCTGTTAATTTGCAAATGTAGGCCTACTGGCGTTGAAAACTTGAGTGAATTTTAAAGTGAACAATAATACAGTTTTGATTAAGTGACTGTATTTTATACTTTTGGGGTTAAAATCATGGTTTTAAGTATAATTAAAAAGTAAGTTGGTCTTTTGTTTTGTTTACAAAATTTATTTTATGTCTGATTCCTGACGCATAACTTTTATTAGACTTTCAAAGATTAATAAACGCATGATTATACAGGGTGCGGCAGAACCAGCTAAGCAGTTTTGAGGAGCAATAAAAAAATTATTGTCATATATAGAGAGAAATTTTTTTTAATTAGTAGAACATACCATTTTTACATTCATTTAGTTTTAAAAATTATGTCTTCAAGATGGCGGCCGTTAGCATTAATACATTGTTGTAGACGATCTCTGAAGTTTCGAGCAGCTCTTGCACACATATCCTGGGTATGGCGTTCATTTCTTCAATAATCCACTCTCTTAGCTCTTATAGGGTGTGAGGGCGTCTTTTGAACACCTTTTCCTTCAGATATCCCCAAAGACAGTAATCGCAAATGCTCAAATCTGGTGACCGCGCAGGCCATTCGACATCACCCCTCAAAGAGACGAGGCGTCCCAAAAACATTTCTCTCAAAACACCAAGAGAAATTCGAGCTGTGTAAAAGCCGTAGCTCCTTCCTGTTGGAACTAGAAGTCCCCCACAATCCATGTTCTTGAACAATCTCGTCAATTCTGGGTTGCAGAAAATTTTGCAACATTGAAACGTAACGTGTGGAATTCACGGTAACGGCTACGCCTTCCTCCTCAAAAAGATACGGGCTTATCACACCAAATTGCGATACGGCGCATCACATTGTCACTTTAGGCGAATGTTGTGGTCTTTCTTCGGTAATTCTGGGGTTATGTTCAGCCCAGTAGCGAAAATTCTGTTTATTCACGTATTCCCACTTAGGTTAAAATGTGCCTCATCGCTACTGAAAGACGCTGCATACGGATGGATCTGTGCAAACATTTGCTCACACAGATTGTTGACGGTTGGCATAGTCTGCTGGGCGCAATTCTTGAGCAATCATTATTTTGAAGTGATGGAACTTCAAATCGAACTACAGAATTCTTCTCAAACTGCGGTCTGAAATCCCCAATGTAACAGCATGTTTTCGTGCAGAACGCATTGGTGATTGTTGAACTGCTGTTCTCACCCGCTGCACATTTTCCGGTGTTCTTATGGATCTGCATCGGCCATGTGTAACTGTTCTTAATGTGCTACCAGTTTCCTCCAACTGCCGAACCCAGGACCGAATCATGTTTGCATTAGGAACGGCATTGTTGCGCGTAATGTTGAACTGTCGCCGAAAAGCTTGTGTAGCGATCACAGAGATCTGTTGTTTTCATAATACACACATACGGAAAATCCACGATGTGCACCGGTCCAAACCAAGTTGGCTACTTGGGATTGCCAACGGAACAAAGGCAGACTACGCACGACTGCCTACCCCCACCACAGCCTGAGTGATAATCGATAGAAACTGCTTAGTCGGTTTTGGTGCACCGTGTATATGCACTACTTATAATTAATTATAGGCTCTGTAGTTGTTGGATAGTTAGTTGTTTGTAGGCCTAAGTAGTTTCTTTTGAAGAATGAAGTAAAAAAAAGGAGGTACGAAATAAAATGTAAAAGGGTCAAAGCAGCCTACATAGTCTATAACATTTTGAAAATACCATACTGTACAATGTGAGTAGGTACATTAAATTTAATATTTTGTTATTAGTAAAAAAGATTTTAGACTAAAATAAAATTGTCATAATCCTATATATTTACCGAGTTGAAAATCCACAGCATAGTTAGGTAGTTTTTTTAGATAATAGTATAATTTTAAATTATGTTTTTCTGTTGAGTAACTAATCTGCCTGTGATTTTTCACGAAGGCTTACTAGTTATATTATAATATTGTGTTGGCTTATACTTCTGTCTGGGCACAAATGTTAATTACAGTAGAGCGTCGATAATCTGAACGTCAATAATCTGAAACGTCAAAAATCCGAACGCGTTCTGAGGCAGCCGATGCAAAAATTTGTTTTCGTTTTCGCAAATTCCAATTATTGCATCGTTAAAAATTTCACAAAAATCTTCATAGCAGTTTGACATTATTATCTCTTTTTAAATACTTCTTAATACCTGCTCACATACACCCTCACAGCAAACTGGCTGTCAGTATTTTCACTGTCACGCGCCCATAATCTGCTTTAGCGCTAGCAGTAAACATACAGAAAGTTCATTCATTTCTCTTTTTGTAATCATTATAACAGTGTGTCGTACATACAGTAGTGTACTATAGAGTTTTTTTTTTATTTTTCGTTTGTGTTAACTACACAAACAATGTACAAGTGAACTTTTAATTATGTACTGTAATCATGTTGGCCCTACTGTGTACGTGCAGGTTCTTCTACATCATAATATGTAAGTAGTCTTACATACTGTATTGTAATTACATTACTGCTTGTACTGTTTAACCACTTTAATCGATTAAAGGGCATATATTTTAGCCTATATGGCAGTTTTTGGTTGTTTTAAAAAATCCGAACCCCCCTCGGTCCCAATTAGTTCGGATTTTCGACGCTCTACTGTAATTATAATTACCTTTTTTGATGTTACTGTCAGACAATCATTATGACAATTTAAACCTATCCATTTAGACCTATCTAAAAACTAAACAGTTTTTATCTTGGTAATTGTCCTTAATATTCAAAATACTCCAGAACTAAAATATGAGAAAAATCATGTAAATAAAGTCCATGATAAATTATTACAAACTTAACAAAAAAAGGTTTTTACAACAAAACAGAGCTGTAAACAAAAATTATAAATTTCAATCAAGATACAAGAATTTTTGTTTTTAGCCAATAACTTGGTTATGTTTTAAGTTACAGAAATAATAAAAAAAACGTTACGTTTGTCATTAAAAAAGAAAATGTTTTGTAAAGTTAGCGGTTTTCGAGATATTTTACATTAAAAATTTTTAACGGCCGCCATTTTGAAAATATATGAAAGAATTTTTTTGTTTTTGTACATGTCATACAAAATATGTATCCAAAATTTGCGTTCAATATTTTATTTCCTATGATATCCAAATAAAATTTGGTATTTTATAAAAAAAAACGAAATGGACATAACTGAAAAACAAAGCATTTCCAAACCTATGTGTAGATGAACTTTTCTTTATTTTCACTAGTAACACGTCCTGAAAGTTTCTCCGTAAGTACTAGGGGAAACCCCTGCGTGCTCTGCGCGCCAACCCTGTTGGAACCGTCTACACACATAATCATGTTATGTTTTCTTTATAAAAAAGGTGTAGGATTAATAATAACCCCAAAGCTAAGATGGTAAATAATGTTAAATGTTCAAATCAAATTATTTCGAATATTTTATAACAGCAGTTATAATAAAAGTTAAAAGAACCATCAAGGCAAAGGTCTACACTTTAATAAAAACCTAACCTAAAAGTTAGAAATACAAATAATCGCTTCAAAGTTTGAAATCAGCTGTTAATGGAAATATTAAAGCAGTCAGCTGTTTTATCTGTTATTTTGTTCAATTTATTGCTATGGTAATAAATGTAAATACAGTCGAGGCCTAATCTTAAAAAAAATGTCCGACTAAATTTACAAATATTAAAATAAAAAATGTTTTTATCAAAATGAATAATAGCCTATGTTACTCAGGCTATGTGTAGCTTTTTGTTAGTAAAACTATTTTTTTCAATCGGTTCAGTAGCTCAAGAGATTACCCCCTACATACATACAAACAAACAAATTTTACCTTTTTTTTAATATTAGTATAGAATATATTTCACACGAGAATAAAAGCATTAAGGGCAATCATCGTTTGTAATTTCATGCTGTAACTCAATTTTATACAAATAAAAACATAAGCCTATGTAAAAAAGGGAGTAAACACAAAACGAGAACTCTTAAGCAAAAACGTTTGTTAAGAAACAAACTCAATTAATGCGTATTTGAAATTTGTTAATAGAAAGAAGAGGAGGAGAAGA
>JAGFPH010009683.1:12925-45312 GCA_018207615.1 Philaenus spumarius | reverse complement strand
CTTCGACTTCATTTTACAGGAGAACCGTTAGGTTTATCAAAAAAATGTAAAGAACAAAAAAGTCTTAAAATTGCCTATAAAATCCAAAAATGGCATACAAATGGGGGGTTTCCATTTAAAAAAATGAAGTTGGCCGCCATTTTGGGTTCAAAATGGCGGATTTTGAAAATTTTTATACACAGTCCAAAAGGTCTCAAAAATTAAGGGCAGATGTTCTATTTAAACATTATTGTCCGAATCCTATTTTAAAAGTTAGCTATTGTCACACTTTAGCTGGTCCACCCTGTATATAATTTGTTTCTGTGTTTGTATATTTGTTTTTGAATATTTTGTAAAATTTATTAACGTTATATAATATCTTGATTGTTTTAAACATGTTATTGGTATGTGGTTGTAATTTTATTTATTGTTAAAACCAAAAAATGACTTGGCTATAAAAATTGTAACTTGTCAACGGCTGTAATAAATTAAATGAAATGCTCTTGACCTCGCCTTAGTGTAGCTTTACACCATCCGTTTTTTCCTTCCGTTGCGTTTACGATTCTGTTTTCTTCTAAAAACGAAAGGGAAGGGCTATTTTGTTCGAACTGTCCGTTTTGTCATCCCGCAGTCTGTCCGTTAGTACAGCATCGTCTTGAAAAAAGATCGAGACAAAATAAAATTCGCTCAAGATAACGAAAACGGATGAACACAACTGGCAGGTGGCAACAACACTACTAGTGCCTAGCTGTTGTATCTAATCCTTCCTTCTTTTTTTGGCGGACCCGGTATCCTTTTCACCAGATGCTCGTTGCGGTAACTCCCTTCCCGCAAAATGGATGGAAAACGTGAAGGGAACAAAACCAGCTTTCATTCCAATTTGGTTTCAGGCGTTTTCATCAAGCTTATGCTCTATGTATGTCTCTATTTAACTTCTTTGTTCAACAATAAATGTACTTCTTTTCACGGACGTCTTTGATTTCTCCTGTTGTTATGTTGAAAACTATCGGTATTTTTTCTGAACTCTGTTCGGAATAGGCGGATTTTCGGAATAGTGGGACTCGACTTTACTAGGAGCTGCAATATCACATTTATTTTTAGTTTTGTAACCATGTTTCACATACTGGTTATCCAATTGCAATATATTTCGTTGGACATGAATTAAATTACAGTACATATATAGGCAAGGCAAAGTCATAATCCCAAGTTCAGAAAATCCGGACCTACAGGATATTCTATTTGATAAGCCAATAATGTGCATTATAGTTTTTCCCTCATGTTTCCATTAGTTTGATGGGATAAGTGTCCACAGCGACAATGCATTGGCAGTAATTAATTTGTAAGACTAACTGCAAGAGTCATCCAGAATGTAAAAAACGTTTTGGTGTCAACTCCTATAAAACCGAGTGTACGTCCGTTCAGATTCCTACATACATACATGGGTAACATGTAATATAACAGCAGATTTCACCTACCATCTGTAACCCACCGTAGATTATACTTTGGGGTTATGTTTACAACTTCAATCATAATTTTTTGGGAAATTTATTTTTTTTAAATATCAGTTACAGAACTAATGTATGCTATCATATGTTATAAGATTTGCTTTGAGGTTATAAACTGAATATAAATACGGTACAATCTTTTATCATCAATAAATTTGTTTATACAAACTTAAAGAAGACATACTTATTCGTTTAACTTCGGAAACATTCGTACATCTTCGTAAAACATATAAACACTTTCGATATTAATTTGTATTCATTATAATATTAATAACTTTTAAATTATTTGATCTATCAGTATGAAATAAAAAGCAATTAAAGGATAATATTGTTATCTTTCTTTAGATATATAATAATAATATATACACAAAGTTTTATCAAATAGACCTACAGTTTTATAATCCTTTTAATTCTACACATTTACCGAGTTAAAAATCTCCGTCAGCATAGTTAGGCCTAGATAAAGTCAGTTGTTTTGAAATAATATGTTTTTAAATAATATATTTCTTATGTTTATATAATTAATCTGCCTAGGCTTTTTCACGGGGGCTTACTAGTAAGTAAATAAAAATGAAAGGTAGTATAAAACTCATAGTCACGATACCTTACTATACTTTTCAATGTAGTCGCCGTAGCTGTCAAGGCACCTTCTGCTTTTAAATCGCTCATACCACTTGTAAACAGTCTTCAGAGTTACCACATTATCACCATACACTGATTTTAACATTACATGAGATTCTTTGGCACTTTTTTGCAACTTGAAACGAAACTTAATGTTAATACGTTGTTCGAAATCTATGATGCACGACTGACATGGTAAACACGACCTCACTGTACCGGTCCTGGAAGCTGACTGACAAGTCTGAACATGTTTAAACTTAACAATGTCTGTTTAAACAAATGATGCTAACCGACATATTAGATCAAATGGATCAATTGCTGCTATAAAAATTCATTCACCGTATTTTTGGAACGAAGTTCCTTAACATGGTTTGCGGTAGGAGTTAAGAAATAAATATAAAATGTAATGCGTAACGGAAAAAAGTGTTATTTATTGGTTGCTATATCAATGACAAATATAAAATACGAGTAACGAAAAGCGTTCCCAAATTGGTTGGAATGGCAATGAATGTAAATACATTCAAGAAACATGTGTTTTGGTTCATCAACTTAAATTAAGAGACGATTGGTTCCGTCCAACGTAGTTCAGATATTATCGTCAAGCGTTCAAATACATTCAATAAACATAAAATGTTCGTTCATCAGTCTAGGCTTAATGTAAAATTATTGTGTACATTTAATTTATTTTACCTGCCGTAAAGGCAACGTACATACAATAATTTTAGGTTAGGCCTAGAAAGTAATTATAAGTCTAGCCTAACCTAAAATTATTGTATGTATGTTTCCGTTAAGACAGGTAAAGTAAATTAAACATACACACAATAATTTTAGGTTAGGCCTAGACTGATGAACCAACATTTTATGTTTATTGAATGTATTTACAATGAATGGACATTTAACTGTGTTTACCATCTTAGCTTTGATGTTATAATTAATTCTACACCTTTATTATAATAACAATAAACGTATGGAAACAGTAAAAATATTTGTATAAAAAAGAATCTAATAATAAACGGCAATTGAAAGATTAAAATTATGTGTGTATGTTGCCGTTAAGGCTGGTAAAAGAATTGAAGAAAAGGCGTGGTGAACTTCGTCCATTACGTGGGTCCCACGACCGCACACATTTACTTTTTTTATCACACCTCTTATAGTATGTATTAGCTGACTATTTAACTATGTTTTGTAATGTGTGTTAGGTTTACAGTGAGAAGTTGAAGGATGACTTCCCTGCCGACCTGGCAAGGCTAAGCAATCTTGTAGCTGATGTCGTGTGTAACTGCGCAGATTTCACCGCACAAGCAGCAATTATCAATTTTTACCACATGGACTCTACTCTCTCTGGACATAAGGATCACTCGGAAATGAATATGGAAGCTCCACTTCTATCATTCAGGTGTTGTTTTAGAATTTAATTTGTTTTTTACATATCTTCATTATCTCTATATTGAGGGATGGAGTGGCCTGTAGATGAAACTAAAGTGTTTCGAAACAGCAGTAGCCTTTACAATATGAGTAACAGATCACAAGGCAGTAACAAATAGGCACATACTTCATTATATATAAACATGTGGTCCAGTAGATAAGCTTCAGTTTGTGAAATGGTTGTTGTTGCCAACTTGTGTTTTATTTTTACTTTCTCCCCCCTATACGTAGTATATGGATAAAGTATTGTTTTCGTCCAAATTTTTGAATTTGAATTTTTAGTGGAATAATTATCTGTTTTGGTGCTCCCTGAACCCCAAAAAATTGTTTAGTGGAATTATCTGTGTTGGTGCTCCCTGAACCCAAAAATATTTTTAGTGGAATTATTTGTTTTGGTGTAGGTGTAGTTCTGGAATATCTCCAGGAGTTTTTTCATTTTTTCAAATTTTGGATTTTTAAGGGGTTTTACCCCTCAAAAACGGCTCTAACGATTTTGATCAAATTTGGCTTATTTGTAGCCCTTAATGTACCCTACCATATGCAAAAAACTGCATCTTTCTAAAAATTCTCGTTTCAGTAAAAATAATAACTGATTTTTGGGGGGTTTTGGACAAAAAGAGGGTTGTTTTTCAAAAATTTTCAAAACCTTTTTTCGTGCACCTATACAGGCCTAGTTGACATGTTTGGTGCAAATTTGTTCGAAATCGATCGAATAGTTTTAATAATAATAATATTTATTAGTATATTAAATATTGGTAGTTTTATATCTCAAAAACCAAATGGCCTAGGAACATGGAATTTGATACACTATTGCTCATAGGTGCTAGAGGCGCACTAAGAAAGGATTTTAAAATATTTCGCATTTAAGGTTTGAAACAACCCCTAAAACCATAAATATTGTTTGTTTTATATCTCAAAAACCATATGGCCTAGGAACATGGAATTTGGTACACATATTGATCATACATAGGTGCACTAAAAAAGGATTTTTAAATATTTGGCCTTAAAGGGTTAAAACAACCCCTAAAATAATAAATATTGTTTGTTATATAGATAATGTCAAAAACCATACCGCCTTGGAACGTGACATTTTTTACACAAATTTTCATAGCCGCACTAAGAATGGATTTTAAAGTATTTGGCCTTCAAAGGTTGAAACAACCCTTAAAAAAAATAAATATTGTTTGTTAAACTTTCCTTAAAGCCAGAAAGGTATAAAGTTTCAACTGGGAGAAAGTACTTGGCAGTTATCTGGTACAGTTTATTACAATTAATTATTACCAAAAAGACTTATATCTTTGTGAAAGGGGCACCTGGAGTGTAATTAACATTATTAATTTATTTAACTAAATTACAAGTGAAAATCATGGACCAAGACTAGAATTCGAACCCAGGACCTTTGCCATTCCGTGAGCCACCCTGATCCTCCAGACATTGGTCGATGTTATCTCACTTGTACGGTTTACTGCATTTTTTAAAAACGAATAGACTGAATACCTCATATGAAACAACATTGAAAACCTTAACGCTATTCCATTGTCCATGTTTTTTCATTTGTTATTTAGTTTAATTAATCCTTGCTAGGGAAGTGTGTAAGCAGAAATATTATTAAAAATAACTAAATCATTTATCTATATCAATCTACTATTAGAAATTTACAAAATTATAATTTCAAGTTTTAAAACTTTGTCCAATACGATTCTGGTTTCAGTTTCGGACAAAGTGCGATATTTCTTATCGGAGGTGAAACTCTGGAAGAGGAACCGACAGCCTTGTTCCTGCACAGCGGTGATATTGTGATCATGTACGCACAGGCCAGGCTAGCCTATCACGGAATACCCAGGATTATAACCGCGCCTACTAAACCTTGGCTTACACAAAGTGGCGAAGGTGTAACTGAAGATCAGGAACCATTCAACAGTTATTTAGAAACTTCGAGGATAAATATGAATGTGAGACAGGTGTTATTACCAGGACAGAAAGAAATAAAATCGTGACACAACTTACTTTTGTACGTTCTTTCTTCTATAAATCATTTGTCGTTTTTGGCACTCCCTCTATTTCCATAAGGACTCTTCCTTTATCTTCCAGAATATTCATTTCTTTTTTAGTCCCATTTCAGTTTTCTTCGTATCTGTTTCGTGCAGGTTTTCACAAATAGAAACTATTGTTTTTGTTTTATTTATTTAACTAGCAGGTACACTTACCTTCGCACACGGTCCAAAGATCCGCCGCATTAAGGGAAGTATAGTAATAAATGTTTATTGTTTTAGGGGTTGTTATTACATTTTCACTCCTTAGCAGCACGCTATAAAATGCAAATATGATTTACATAATATATATGTATTGTAAGAAATAAATGTACCAATTTCCAGCTCTCTAGCTTAATGGGAAGTATAATAATTAATTTGTATTGTTTTAGGGGTTGTTATATTTTCACCCCTTAGCAGTACACTAAAAAGTACAAATATGGTTTACTTTATATATATATATATATATATCTTGTAAGAAATAAATGTACAAATTTCCAGCTCTTAATGGAAGTATAATAATAAATATTTATTGTTTTAGGGGTTGTTTCAACCCTTAAATCTAAATGAATTCTAGCCTATGTCTCATTCCAGGTCATGATCTATATGTGTGGCTAATGTCATTCAAATCCATCCACTCGTTTTTACGTGATTGAGTAACACACACACAGAGAGACAGATTTTTATATAATAGTATAGATTGCGACAGTAACCTTTTTTATTATTATTCGGACATTTGCGTGTTAAAATCAATACATGATGTTTCGGGAATATAAATCAATTCCTGTTATCAAGTGATTAAAAACTAAGGGAACATAAAACTAGAGATCTGGGCATATGTTAAAGAAAACAATGTAAAACTAAAATATACCACTATCCTTAACATCTACATAGTACATCTGAAACTGAGAAGTCAGACAAACATCAGAGCGTGTTGACAAACTGGTCAGAACAACAACTGGCTGGGTACCAAGGGAGTGGAAGCCAGCTAGGGGAGTGGCCTGTTCATTAAGTTTAATTTCCTAACCTTCGATCGAGGTAAAACCCCACGTGGGGATTCAACAGGTAAAAGTTCACATCCGATTTGAGTCGACATCCGGTAGCTATAAGGTGTACGCCTATTAACTGTGTTAATGTGTTGTTGTTTTATGTATTGACGACCTCCATTCGCGAGATATTCTGATGATGGGATAGACCTCCCGAAACGCGTCAAATAATTAAACAAATTAACACAAGCTAATAAATTTTAAATTGACTTATGTCTATATTATGGTTTAGGGTGTGGTTTTAGTATGTCAAATAAATATAAAGGTACTGTACTATTATGTTAAAATTTCAGCTTGTTTTTTATTAGTACTAGGTAAGTAACTTTATAATGTACAATATTTTTGCTTTAAAGAAAAAAATTTTACCTTTGAATTTCATTCAAACTGTTTGTAGGATGAACATGGTTGTTTGATGTAAGTGTTTTACATTGATGCTGTAAGACTGGATATAGTCTGATTTTTCCACCTCCATTTTTACTTTCTCCCCCTATACCATAGTATATGGAGAAAGTATTGTATTCGTCAAAATTTTCGAGTTTGAGTTTTTGGTGGAAATATCCGTTTTGGGTCCCCCCGAACCTAAAAAAGTGGTTTTCGGAGTGATGTCTGTGTGTGTGTCTGTATGTGTGTCTGTGTGGATGTTATCAGACCTAGAGCCTAAACCAGTCGTCCGATTTTGATGAAATTTGGTATGGAGGTACTAATCCACGGTATCTCCAGGCGTTTTTTTCATTTTTGTGAATTTTTTATTTTTAAGGGTAATTTTCCCATAAAAACCCTTAAAATAACGGAAAAATCAACTTTTCTCAAAAACGGCTCTAACAATTTTGATTAAAATTTTATAGTTTATTAGGGACCTAAAGTGCTATAAACTGTAAAACTTTAATCAAAATCGTTCGAGCAGTTTTTTGAGAAAAGTTGGTTTTTCCGTTATTTTATGGATTTTTATGGGAAAACAACTTTAATACAAAATCACCTCTCCTACCCCACCCTACAAGCCACCGTGAGTCTGTTTAATAATTTAAATATGTTTGTGAGAAAGTATGTGCCAGTTCCTGGTACCGTTTATTTTATAATGCTATAATTTTATAACTAGTTAGAATATAAATCATAGCTTTAGCAGTTTTGGTTTCAATTAGAATTAATTTGCTTAACCAAGTCTACTGTTTTTTACATGGTTTTTTTCAACTCACTCGGCTCTTTCCGGATCGCCTCGGGCTGCTCCATATAGCACATCGCGTTACGACTGCGTTCTCGCATACGTGTATAACCCTCAGATAGAGCAGATAGAGGTGGGGTTGGCTCTGAGGACCAAACATTTTCGGTAAAATCCAATTTATGATTATAACTAAAAAGTAAAAAATAAAATAAATGAAAAAATTACGGAGATAGCAAGTTGTTGAAATACTTACCAATTTAAATTTTTTTAGTGACGTAAAATTCATCATAGTTCTGGAAAATTTCAATACAAACGTCTTTCCATGCTTCCTACGTCTTAAAAAAATATCCTTATATTTTTTTCCAGTTTTGTCCCACAGCACTGGTTTAGATTGCACTGAAGAACTCAGCCGATCCACATCAACGTCAGGTAAACGGCTCATATTTATCAGCAAACTTAAAAAAGAAATAGAGGTCCACTCGCTATCACAGGTTAAAACAGAAACTGAACCGCCCCTGTGTAAAAGCGTTGATTGCTTTCTGTTCCCTGGACATGTGTTCGTACCTTACAGAAACCTATTCGGTTCGAGGGAGTATTCGTTGCTGTACAGTTTCTATTAGGTGCCGAATAGAAACCGAAGCACTGTTTCACACTTGTCGGCAGCGACCGAAAATTAACCAAATGGAACCTAATACGTGTGAGGCCTAAGGGTGTGCGGGATCCCAAAAATTTGGTCAATAACATATATCATTACGGCATTTACTAGGCGGGTGTTTGTGAAATCGTTCTTGAAACTCTACAGCAGTTCACAACAAACTAAGACTACCGGAACGATCCGATCTGTATGAGCAAAAATAACTTTCTCTGGTAAGAACCATTGAGTCTAACTAACCTCAAACAAGAAAGCAATAACTGGAGGATCAAGGGGGGACTGTGGGGGCTGCAATCATCGTTGTAAAATTGTAGTTGTCTAAATCAATTGATGCCACATGAGAAAGCACAAGGAAATGACTCAAACTCGTAACTTTTTTGAGGCACGTAACACCACTGGATTTGTCAAGATTTGAATTTTCTACGACAATCTTCCAATCTTTCATCACTTTTGTAATTTCTTAGATGTGATTTTTCTGTAAACCCTTACAATTGGACAGTTTTCAACCAATGAAAAAGCACATTATTTATTACAAATCAATATATGTGTATAATGATTTTTATAATGACTTGAAGTGGAAGTTCTATATTTTCGTTTGATATAAGGAAAATCTGATTCGGTGTTCCGATGCTATTCGGGTATTTCCGTGAAATACATACATTTCTTCAACAACCTAGGTTGTTAGACGTTATTTTTTGCCACTGTCTACAGCGTCTGGCTGGAACTAACCGGTACTATACGTTTGTAAGAGTTTTGTTTAGGTGTTCCAATTTAGCAAAACAAAATGAAATAAGTTTATAGATTAAGGAATTTTAAATTTTCAAGTATACAAGTTTAATTCTACGATTTATTCTCTAAAATTTGTTATAATAAAATTTCATTTTTGGGTACAGCACATTCCTTAATTCCTATTCAAAATGGGTGCTCGTGAAATACTCTAAAAAGACATTTTTCAAGCACGGTATTCCAAAAAAATATTCTATACCTCCGGAATACGAGACAGCCTTCCCCCCTCCTTGAATACCGGCTTCATCTGCTCATGGCCTGGCAACAATCAAGAATGTAATAAGCTGTTCTAAAAACCAACCACTACTGCTTTTACTTCAGAACTGTTTATTTTGGCTCTTAAAGTAATAGAAATAAAATGTAATGAATAATGTAAAACAGAATACTTTTTTATTTAAGATCCATCCAGTAAACTTTTATATGAGGTTTTTGTAACTAAATAACAAATCTGCTGTCGATAATCTCTTTTATTTATAACAAACAATAACAATAATTTATAATACAAATTTATATAAATTGCTATATCATTAACAAAACAAAACGATTACAGAACAATCTCTAAAGCCTATTATTTCGTTGAATTAATGGCCAAACAAAACTTGTAGGCTAGTAAATAATTTTTTTATTCTATTCTTTGGTAAAAAAAAGTTAATTTTCGTAGATGTATTTACCATTTGAACAACATTTTGCTACTTTAAATGATGAGGATTTGGTGATGGGAAAAATTAGCTTAAAACATGCAATTTTCTAATTATTGTGGCCAACAATAATAATTTTGAGGTTTTCTGAAAAGAAAATGTTTGTAATGTATGAACTATTTTTTTCTAACACGCTAAACTATGTAACCTGTATGTTATGGGGGGGAAACAACAAAGAATAATTCAACATTGATTGCATTCAAATTATTTCCGTGGCCTAGCAAAATTGTATCTAGAATTATTCGATGCCCAATAACAGTCTTCACTTTAAACTGTTCGATATCTCTAAAAGTATAAAAAGGAGCGTGCAATAATTATTTTTTGTTTTATCTAAAATTTATTTTCATAAATGAGGTATAAAAGAGAGACTAAGATAATTGTTTACAAGAAGTGTAATTCACATGATTTATCTCTGAAAAGGGCTTAATGTAGCAAAATGTAGTGAGACGTATTCAGGAGTGCCCATCCCCCCCAAAGCCTATGGCGCAAATCCCCCCCAAAACCTGCCTGTGGGTTCCCTCTCCCAAATAAAGTAGAAATTTTTATGCCATTTTAGCAAAAGAAAAAACAAAAAAACATTTTTCTTAAAAGTGTTATTTTATTCTCTGAAAAAATGAAAACAACCCATTAGGTAACTTAAAGTTTACAGTTAAATCCAATAACTTATTAAAGTGTTTCATAAAAATATGTTTATGGAAAAAAGGAGGCTCTATGTAATTTATAAAATAATTCAAATACACAAATTCAGTAAGATTTATTAACAAAAACAACACATTACTAAATTTGAAAGTAGCAGAAGACAACATAATCGCAGAGTTATAATCGCGGGCGCCTGCTTTGCATTGTTCAAAATGGTCTTGATGTCTTGTTATGAACGGGCAACTGGCAGAATAATCGCTTCAATAACAACAGTCTGACGGCGATAATCGCAGAGCTATGATCGCACCAGTCGCTTCAATCACAACATTAACCCTATAGCAAATGGAAGTCAAAACGGACGTACCAGGTCAAATTTCATCGAACAATATATCACTGAACGAAATCATGAGTTGTCACAAAAATTTTCAAATCTGATCTTTCAAAATTTCAAATGGTCCAATCAAAGGAAAAAACGAACACATCTACGAAGAAGCAAGACAACACCCAAATAAAATAAAAAACGAAAACAAACACTGAAATGGAGAGGAAAGAGAAAATACCATTAGTTCAACCCTCCCAATATCACGGCTTACCATCTGAAGATACACATACTTTTATATCCAGATAAGAAGTGGCTTCAAGAGCTTACGGATGGACAGCCAAATCACAAATCAATCTATTAATTACATACCGTAACGTCGAAGACAACCAAATAATAGCACATGTAATACAAGGTTTAAGACCTGAAATTTGCGAACATATAATAACAATGGAGAATAGAACACTAGACCAAAGAATCTAAGGAAAATTGAACAACTTTTTCAAAAAAAAAAACCTAAATCACCAAAAAATACTTAAGAATCGCGGAAAACCACAACAGCACGGGAACTAGACAATTTGAAACCATTAAAACCATGACAAAAAAATAGAGCAACTTACAGAAATTTTACACACATTAGGGTTAAATATACAACAGAAAAAAAAAACACACATTTCAAATAACCGGTACCTGAAATTGGCACATACTTTCTCACAAACATATTTAAATTAGTAAACAGATTCACAGTGACTTCATTTTTGTAGGAGGGGTAGGAGAGGTGATTTTAAACTAGGAGATTAACTAATAAATATTATTTATTAGCTAGAGATAAAAACTATTCGATCGATTTCTAACAAATTTGCACCAAACACGTCAATTAGGCCTGTATAGATGCACGAAAAAAGATTTTGAAAATTTTTGAAAATCAATCCCCTTTTTGACCAAAAAAACCCCTAAAAATCAGTTATTATTATTATTAGCTAAACAAGAATTTATAGAAAGAAACGGTTTTCTGCATGTGGTAGGGTACATTAAGAGCTGCAAATAATCCAAATTTGATCAAAATTGTTAGAGCCGTTTTTTTATAAAAAAAATAATACCCTAACTGATATTTTGGGGGTTTTTTTTGGCCAAAAAGGGGGTTGATTTTCAAAATTGTTCAAACCCGTTTTTCGTGCATCTATACAGGCCTACTTGACATGTCTGGTGCAATTTTTTTTGAAATTGATCGAATAGTTTTCGCTCTAGCTTTGTCCCTATACATACAGACAGACATTTTGTAAAAACCACTTTTTTGGACTCAAGGGTCAGAAAATGAATATAAGACCGACAATGTTCAAAACAATGTAGGACAAAACTACACAATATGTAAAATAAATAAATAATAAAGAAAGTGATTTCCATCCAAAAAGAAACAAGCAATACATAAGTCAATAAAACTGTTTTGTATTAAAAATTAGTTAAAAAAAGTGAATAGTAATACTACTTTCAATGGATTTTTTTATGATTTGAACAGACATTTTTTTCTTTGATTAGACGACAAGACAAACTTGTTCACTCACTTCCGCTCATTTAAAAATTATGAATTTGTTATCGTTTTAAAGCTAACCAAACGTAGTTTATAACGATGTAAATTTGATATTGAAGTTAGAAAATAGTCAACCTTTAACCCTATTTGAATTTAGACGAATATTTCTAATAATATGCAAATTATTTTTAATAATAACTTTTTCTACACTATATTTATGTGTAGTGGGAAAGTTTTTTTACTATTTATTTCACTTCATTTTCGAAATCACCAATCTAAAAAGCATAAAATGAAGGTAATTCGGTATAGTAAATTTCATATTTGTATCGTTAAACTCATACTGTTGGAAAGCACGTTTCATACAGAAACCAAAAATATACACTTTGTAAGACATTTGTTGATGATTTATGCGCAAACGCAGTTTGGACGAAAGGCTGCATTTTTAATTCGAGCCGTGACGTCATCTGATGAAATGCGCTGAACCCGTCCAAAACTCGTCTTTCTGAGTAGCACCCCTTATCTACTTACGCCGTTTTACACCATGGTTTTGGGACTGTTGTGGGGAGGAGGGCAGTTGTTTGCAGAATGACCTTGGCTGGCTCTCAATGCTGTAAATGTCTATAATATGTTTATACTTTGTTTACACCACACACGGCACCCTCTATCGGCTCGTCTCTACACTGCACTACAAGCAGTAGTAGTCGAATTGCCTGGCTTTCAATAATACAGCACTTTCACACGATTAATTGGAGATTTTTAACACATAGAATCAACAGATTATCTCCTAGTTTCTTGGGGGGGAATCGTCAAATCTTCATATTTTATATTGATTTTAATCAGGAACATATGAAAATTCCCCCCCAAACTGTGAAAAACTCCCCAAAAATTGATTCCCCCCCAAAAATTCTGATGGCGCAACTTGCGCCATCAAACCATGCTGTGGGCACCCCTGGACGTATTATCATTTCATCTAGCCTACCATGTAAAAATGTAAGATGACAACTGGTTGAAAATTAGCTATGAAGCAAATAATGTCACCTGAAGAAAACATAATAACTTCAAAAACGTTAACACGTCAGCACACGCCTTTATTTTAATGCACCAGTGCATGCCTTATTAGCAAATTGCTCCCAAGTGGTAAAAACCGTTCCCCAGTGTTTATTATTTAATTAATATTTACAAATCTTTTTTTACTTTCTCTATTGTCTTTAGGGATTAATTAAAGCATCTTAGTTACATTAAAATTTAAAAAAAATGTTAGTACAGTAGAACTCCAATTATCCGGATCAGATTTGAATAAGAACATAGTCAAACGGATGCGAGACTTGGCGGCGCGGAATCGATTTAAGGTAACAAAACAGCTGACTCTGCCTGGTTTGTTAAAAAAATAATGTATTTTACAGTGATTTAGTATTGTTTGTAAATATTACGTAATTTAAACATTGTCATTGATATTGTTTTTTTCATAATAAATACCGTAAATGTTCTCTATTGTGTTTTGTTTACGTTTTTCTCCTAAAAACGGCCTTTTTCCGAGAAAAATCCAATTATCCGGATTTTTGATTATCCGGATCGGGTCCGGTCCCAATTAATCCGGATAATTGGAGTTCTACTGTAAAAAAATTACACATTTTTTATTAGCCTACACAAATTTAAGATATTTATTTGTACTACGCAATAACACACCTCTTTGGCAATTTTCCGCAGAGCTACTTTAGAATTTAAGAAATAATTTACTACAAAATGGTGACAAAATAAGTGTAATTGGTACTTTTTATATACAGTAAAAATGTATATAAACTTTTGTGATAGTAAAAAACTATTCTTATAGTAAAATAAAGGATCAAGTATACATTAATAAAAGAATAAATAATTAATCTGTCGCCCCAACCAAAAAATCATCATAGCTATAAAAATAAAGAACTGAGATATTATCGATCAAAACGAGAGAACTACTTTTAATAATGAAAAAAAAAATTAATTTAAGCTCAAAGAACAAATGTAACAAAGTAAGTACATTTTTTACATATTGTATTTATATTTAGAACATATAATAAAGTTAAATGATTCTTAAAATTAATATACATTTTTGAGATACGCGGCATAATACACATTACTCACTCGCGACACTAAGCCAACTACACCAGGGCTCTTCCGTTAGCAAACTGCTTGTCCGACTGAGCACCTCATAGATCAATCCCCAACATTCCTAGAATAGGCCAGTGACGGGTGTGTCAGAGTCAAACACGATAAAACCAGAGTCTGAGGGAGGATAAACCAGCACCTTAGGCCGTGAAATGAATACAGAAGGAAGGGTGAGAGGGCGGCAATTTGTGTGTGCTGACGTGTTAGTAAAAAATATAGAACCTTTCCAAAAAAAACGCCCTTTATATTTAGATAATTTACACAATGAAAAAGTAGAAACTATAAATAGTAGGTAAAGAGATTTATTTTTATTCTTGTTTATTACTTGTTTTACTAATGTAGACAGTATATTTAAGTGAAACTGTGAACAAAGGTGGAACTCCTGGTTTTGTTTCTAACTTTCCAAGCTATAAGAGAACTCCTATATATGAATTATGTAATTTCACTAATGCAATAATCCTGCTGATTACACGAGTTATATTCAAATAAATTAAAACAGTAAAGTTTTTATTAACTAATATAAAAATCTTGCCATAAATAATCAAAATACTTTGGACACAGTAACAAATAAATCCAATAAATAATCTTAACCTTTCTTCAATTCGAACTGACAGTTGGGTTACAAAGTCAAAACACATATTCAGTAAGTGTCTACAGCTCAGCTAAACATGTCCTCTGAAAGCTTCCAGTGATTCCAAGTAGTGCTCTATTTTCTCCAGCAAGTTTGTAGCTACTCCGGCAAACAATTCCCACTGTTGATATTCCTGACTAGACGCTGTAGAATCGTCTACTTCTGCACCATCGGGGATCTCAAATAATCGCTCTTCATCTAAAACCCACAGGAAATAATGTTGCAGAAAGAAATGACAAGTTCTGTAATAGAATTGGCGTATTGAGGGTGGAGGGGCTGTGGGGGTTGCAGACCCCCCTTTAGGATATTATAATTTCTGTTTAACCCTCTTAAGTGGCAGACTGCTCAATTGAGTTCAGACAACATTTTTGTATGGAATAATTTCACCCACTAAATATTATCCAATCGCCATAAAACTAAAGTCATTGGAAAGGAAATGTTTTAAACTTTAATTTTTGTATTTACAAATTTGTTCTAAAACGTATATTTACATATGTAATCATTGTTGTCTAAATCCACCGATGCCGCGCAAGAAAGCACAAAGAAATTATTCAAATTACTATTGTTTTGAGAAAAAAATAAAGACACCATTGGATTCATCAAGATTTGAACTTTCTACCTCAGTCTTCCAATCATTTGTCACTCTTATAGTTTCTTAGATATGAAGTTTTCTGTAGGGAAACCCTTGCAGTTATAGTTTTCAACGAATGCAATCGATATATTTGTATAATGATTTTTACATCGATTTGAAGTGGAAGTTCTTTATTTTCGTTTGATATAAGGAAAACCTGATTTAGTGTTCCGATACTATTCAGGTATTTCCGTGAAATATGTACATTTCTTCAATGGCCTAGGCTTGTTAACCGTTACCTTTTCTAATTGTCTACAGCGTCAGGGTGGAACTGTATATGGTACAGTACATGGGTGAGAGTTTTGTTCAGTTATTCTAATTTAGTGAAACAAAGTGAAATAAGTTCATAGAACAAGGCTATTTAAAATTTTCAAGAATACAGTTCAGTTCTATGATTTATTCTCTACAATTTTTTATAATAAAATTTAATTTTTGGGTAAAGCATATATTCCTCAATTCCATTCAAAATGGGTGCTCGTGAAATAGTATAAAAATACATTTTCAGACACTGTATTCCAAAAAATTATTCTATACCCCCGGAATAAGAAAGACCCCCCCTTTGAAAACCGGCTGTATCCACCCATGTGTAATAGCATGAAATTTTATTAAAATGCTCTCACTCTGAAAAAAAGAACGCATAGACAAAAGAATACTAAAATTCCACTCACCCAACAAGTCGACAAGGACTGATAATAGACGGTTTGTAGCTTGAATGCCGAGAGCTGCGTAGAGGTGTGTGGAATCAATGCAGAAGTTCCATAGAGCTTGGCAGATAAGGCTGGCTAGTTTCCAATCACTTTCTCCATACTTTTCCAGTATTGAGATTAATCTGTCGGAGAACAGACAAAAATAAATTACTAACTTTCTAAGTATACAAGCATAACAAAACTGAATATTGGATAATCTAAAAATGATATTCTGCAGATTACAGAGAAGAGAGAAAGGTATGAAAGCAGTTGGCAAACATGGATTAAACTAATCATGAGAGAAGGGCACTCAGAATTGTATCATTAACTGCTTTTTCGTCGAGATCACAAGTAGGTAGAATCTGTGATTGGACTTTATTCTAAAAACTAGTACAGTAGAGTCCCGCTATTCCCAACTAATTGGGACCGAACACTGTTTGGTTAAGCGGGAATTCGGTATAGGCGGAATAATATCATCATAATAATATAACTTGTTAAGGCGTAAATTAAGTGCAGGGACATCTACTAGTGTCAGTTCTATACAGCGTTGATCGGCTCGGAGGAAAGTGAGGAAGAGGTGAACGCTCAAGCTAAACTCGCATCACATGTAGACGCGGCAAATGCTCTTGACCTCGTTCTAGTGTAAGTTTACACCATCCGTTTTTTTTCCTTCCTTTGCGTTACGATTCCGTTTTCTTCTAAAAACGGAAGGTAAGGTATAGGTTGTTTGAAATGTGCGTTTTTTCATCCCGCAATCTGTCTGTTAGTACCGCATCGTCTTGAAAAAAGATCGAGAAAAAAATAAAATTCCTAGATAACGAAAACGGAGGAGAAAAACTGTTGAACGCAACTGGCAGGTGGCAAAAACACTACTAGTGTCTAGCTGTTGTATCTAATCCTTCCTTCTTTCTGAAGGATCCGAATTCTTCCGTTTTTTCGGATTTTCCGTTTCACCGGATGCTTGTTGCGATAGCTTCCTTCCGCAAAATGTGAAGGAAACAAAACCAGTTTTCATTCCAATTTGGTTTCAGGCGTTTTCATCAAGCTTAGGCTCTATGTACGTCTCTATTTAATTTATGTGTATAACAATAAATGTACAATAATTACCTTTTCTTAGATGCTGTCATACAATCCTTGTTTTTGTCGTCAATTTTATAACATGAAGGCCGTTTCAACTATTTTTTCAGTCATTATCAAATGTTTGCGGTTCGAACATTAATTTAAACCACTATACATAATTACGTATATATACAAAAGACACTACAATGTACATTGAACACATATAAAATTTAAATTTAACTTCGACGGTATGGAAGTCATCAGCATGTGCTATTCGCGTTTAGTTTAAACTCGTACTGTTGAACGATATAAGGACTTAAATTGGCGTAATTGATAAGCGCTGGTGGCCGGTGAGATGCTTCCTGGTATCAACTGTATTATTTTCAAATTGTTGTAGTATGTCAAACAGTGTGTGAGATTGGAATAGGGATTTGCTGTTTAGTAAAATATGAGAATCTGTTTTTTGCCGTTTGTATATTTCATATTCTTTTATGGCATTCATTATCGGTCCCTTTTTGCATTGTTGTAATATTTCTAGATTTGATTCTAAATTCGTACATTCACATGGTTATAGTCAATTAGGTGCTCGGCGAACTTGGAATGTATTTCATTTGATCTGGATGAGGGAAGGTGTTCCTTAAAACGTGTGCGAAATGAACGTCCCTATATATATTTTTGGGCACTCGTCACATTTGATTTTATATATTCCGTTGCCATCGAATTTGTCACATGTTTTTGTTTTTGATGGCTTCATAATTTGCCCAATGTTGTTGGAAGTTCTATATGCGATTTTGTATCCTTGTTTACGGAATATGTTCCTTATTGAATGTTCCAAAGTTTTATTGCATTCTAAGGTCTTTTAAGAATACATTTTGTGTTTTTCACGACCTTGTAGCCCGTCTCGGTCACCCAGAATCGATCAAAATATAAAACACCATAAAACTCGCAAAGCTAGTTTGACCGCTGCAAGCTAAGCATTTCATAATCTGAGGCTACACAATGTGAGTTTTTCTTCTGTTTGCGAAACGAAGCAATGTTTGAGGCGGGGTTGAAGGCTGAGGTGCAAACAAATTCGATTAATATATTTCGTACAAGCAGGCAGCTATTCAGCGCCTTCATGAGTAGAGCAATTTCCCACACAGTTGCTTCAAACCCTAAAACATATAAACCTAATTTTGAAAATTCGCTCAA
This sequence comes from Philaenus spumarius, assembly GCA_018207615.1. Lineage (NCBI taxonomy): Eukaryota > Metazoa > Arthropoda > Insecta > Hemiptera > Aphrophoridae > Philaenus > Philaenus spumarius. The sequence goes on along the minus strand of JAGFPH010009683.1, from coordinate 26,582 downwards.
CTCATGACAGCGGTTCTGTTGCGTGATCGAATTATTTTAGTACTACACCTAGTTCATACACATGTATACTACCTCGCTACACCATTGTCCTCTTTGAACGCAAGACGTTTGTCCCAATCTGCCATTAAATTCACAAGAACACCAGTAGTGGTACATAATAGCTCTCTGTTATCCTTCTCCAGACATCTGACAAGCTGGCACACACCTGGTAAACAATATTCAACCATCAGCTGATTTAATTTTACAAAATCCTAACCGCTATCGAGTGTTGGTGACAAAGAACAAACCTCCTGTTTCTAACATATAGTCTCTTGTTTCTTTGTTCCGTGTTAGATTCCCAAACACACGTGTTATCTCCACGAGGCATTCCTCATTCGCTGTCATCATGAGGGTGCTCAGTGCTGTAACAAGAGAATTACATTCATAATTTATATGCTTGTTTGACATATTCTCAAAAACTAATTAATAGATTGTGATAATTTTTCAAGTTAGAAAGTATATATTTTCTCCAGAAGTGTTAAGTTTTTTATCATTGCAACTAGTGCTGTGTAGGCTACAAGTGTATAACTATAATATAAATCATAACTTGGTTATGCATGATGTGTTTATAATTTTCTATCTGTCTAAACATTAACAAATCAAGGGGGGGGGGGGGGGCAAAGACATGAAAGTAAATAAGTATTTGCAACATTAGTACTGTAGTTGAATTCACGAATTAATTCCCATCTATATAGCCAAGCTTGTTGCACTTACCCAGCAAGATATTTCCTATTATCCCCATTAATATATTGATGAAATTCTTCCTAAATCAACTCCAGTTTCACAAAATATTGTATTCTAATTGTTCTCAAGATTGGACAAATCGCTGAAAAATGGAAAATATATTCTTTTGTTTTCAAATTACACAGCGAACAATTGTAATTCCGTCCCCTCCACCCAAGGCCTGCAGTTTATATACAGTAGTTCTGCTCTACATTTGATTACAATACGTATTATCCAAACATCCTTATCTAGATAAGACAGGTTATTCAAATGCAAAGATTTACAAATAGTATGAATTGCTACGGGCCTGAAGATTATCTTGTTTATTTCGGTGACTTATCGCTTCTACTAATGCAAACATTTGACATTTCCATTCTTGCGTTCCATTCCAGTCCCTCGTTAAAAGATACAGAACATTATCCATTTGCCGTTATTTTCCATTCTTTTTAACAAACAAAATGGTGTTTATTATTTCCCTATCAAAAACAATAGGTAGCCTATCCGCCTATCGTTAAGACAACTTTAATACTTTTGAAATATATTTTATATGCAGGTTCAAAGTGAAACAAAACAACCACTCTAAATTTAACTCCAATCACAAAACATAATTGGGTGTATTTTCGGGTATTTGACAAAGAATTTTAAAAGCTTTTCCTCGCGCTCGTGTTATCTATAGCCCCATCCTTTATCTGAGTAACAAAATATTGATCATTGTACCACGTTAAAGCACTTTGGTAGTACTCTCCGAAGTAGAGATTGTTATTTACTGTAATCACAACATTTAACGCAAGTATTAAATTTAAAATACACAAAATATTTCCACCTTTCCAGATAAATCATTGTATTAAATGTCAATTTGAAATGATTAAAATATGAATTCATTCCATTAATGTATAACAAACAGACCAGCATTAAATGTAACCATTTCATCTTTAAATAAACGGTACAAGAAACTGCCACATACATTCTCACAAACATATTTAAATTATTAAACAGATTCACTGTGACTTCATAATTGTATTAAAGTACAGTAGCCTCAATCTTGGAGTGTGACTGAGGGGAGTAGGTAAAACTATAAGAAAGTGAGACGCAGTCCGTTATGGAGTTGTAACGTTCTTAGTTAAATGTAATTTGTGAACCTAGTTTTCGTTGAATTGGTTGTATTGCCAAGGCAGGTTCGGGGGGAAATAGAAGGGATGACACACCCATTAGGCCAGACACATTCCTAGTCTGAGGATACTGTAGGAGAATAAAACTAATAAATATTATTATTATTATTTGCTGAATGAGAATTTTTAGAAAGATGCGGTTTTTTGCATATGGTAGTGTACATTAAGGGCTACAAATAAGCCAAATTTTATCAAAATCGGTAGAGCCGTTTTTTATAAAAAAAATAATGACTGGGTTTTTGGGGTTTTTTTAGACCAAAAAGGGGGTTGTTTTTTCAAAACCTTTTTTCGTGCATCTATACAGGCCTAATTGACATGTTTGGTGCAAATTTGTTGAAAATCGATTGAATAGTTTTCTCTCTAGCTTTCTATACAGACAGACATTTTGTAAAAACCACTTTTTATAAATCAAGGGTCCCAAAACTTATATTTCCACAAAAATCTCAGTATTGATTTTTTCTTGTGATCACTATACTTTCTCTATACTATAGTATAGTGAGAAAGTAAAAGTACTAGTAAGTAATCAAATTTTTTAAATATCGTAATTGTACTCGTGAATCACTTAAAACAAGAGTATCTTTGAAAGACTATTTAAACATTAATGAATCAATCTTAAGCCCCTAAACATTTTTCCAAGTTGACAATATCCGTTAGAAGCTGAGTAGAACCTAAAGGCTAGGAGAGAACAAGAACATTATTTGTATACTATCTCAAACCAAATCTGTACATTCTGGTAAAAGACTCACTTATTACAAAGCAACATACCCTGGGCTATCTCCAGTTGGTGTTGTGTAAACGGTCCGTCTCTAGTGGATTCAGGCTCTGCGTAGTAAGACAGGTTATTCAGGGTACTTAGCGTTGACAGTACCAGTTCCTCATTCTCCGATGCCGACTTTCTTCTCAACACCATCAGCAGGATGTTCATGAATCTGCTTCCATTCTTATGAAAAGATAATATTTTAGTTAATATTATGTCCTGTAATATTTGATTCAATTGAAAATTAATATTATACACATTATAGAAGACCAAAGCAATTTCTTTTAAAACTTTGCACTCGGATGGCCAGCCTGACTGGCCGCTTATGTCAATGACGTCAGCTCTGCCGCCATCTCGACCGTGCTACGTCAACAGCTCTGAATTATTTGTTAGTAGGTATTTATTTTTTGTTTAAAAAAATCATGGGCTTTCAGTAAATCTTTTATTTTGCCACAAAAAAGTAGATATATTATATTGTTATTGGTGAGTTTTTGGTTTAGCAGTAAATAATAGTTATAATATATTTTAATTAATAAAATAAACCATTGTGTACAACTTATCTAACGAAATTTTTTGGTAATTTAAAATAAAACAAAATCAAGTTCTTGTTAACAAAAAAACAAACACTTTAAAGCAATAATAAATTAATAGGCTATACTTTTGTTCTATTAAATTAATTTAAACTTTAAAAACCTAGACCACCGCAATGTAAAACTAAACTGCTGGTAAGGTTATAATGTAACAAAATATTGCTATGTTTTGATACAACACAGACCAGAGAAAAAGAGGGAATTAATTAGTTTAAGATTTGGATGCTATATGTTTCAGCCTAATCCAGACAAAATAAATTTACTAAAAATAAATTAATGCATATTTAACTCCTACTGGCCATCCGGGCGTTCGAGGGATTTTAACTTGTCCAGTACCGCTGGCCATCCGATCTGAGAGGAACATAACTAGCACCAACTATTCATACTTGACAAATAAATGGCTGTGCCCATCCGAGCCCAGAGGACTTATATATTAAAAATCCTACCAGAGTACAAAGGGTTAAATGTTTTATAAATTGATTTTACAGTAAAGAAAGGGCTTCCCTTACACAAGCGATGGTAAAAGAGAATTAAATTCATTCTATTCTGTTTGTCTGTTTGACAAATTTTACTTTTGTACTGGACAAGAAGTGTAAAAACAATCAGCAAAAATAATTAGTTAAGAAACAACACAAATAGATTTTTAAATGGAAAACACACAAGTAGACGCCTATATTTTACAAAATATCTAAAGAAAAATGTGAAATTTAAAAAATTCTTATCATTGTCAGATTAAACCATAAAGCAAAGAATGGTTTAGGGCCCAGCCAGGAGTATATGTGAGAGCTTTTTTTGGCAGGAAAAGCCAAAAGATTAATATAATAAATGACTAATATCGAAAACAGCTTCTTCTTTAGATGTTTGCTTAATAAATATTGTCCTTAATGTAAAATCGTTATTTTCATGAGTTAAGATTAGAATTTGAGTAAAACGAAGTATGTGAGAAGGCCTTGTGAGGTATAGTAATGTTGAATGTCCGTGCCACTACCATGCCTAGACAAACAGCTGACTGTTGTTGAAGCCCTAAGGTGGGATTCCTATGCTACGACTATAATGACTGCAGCTGTGCTATCAGAGCCTTATGATCCGAGTCGCTATGTTAAATCCTTATGGTGCAGCTAGTGCAGTTCCATTGTGTACGTCGTGGCAGATGGATCATTTTTTGCTGCGTCTCTTCTACTTGAAGAAGAGGAGGAAGAAGCCCAGCTTCAAAAACCCAAGCCTAATCTGTTGTACCTTGTAAGGAGTGATTTCAAAATATTCTAATTTAGGGACACCTTCTAAATGATGAATCAATATTTAGAATGTTTTTCCGTTTGAACACAATACAGTTTAATTACATTTTATAGTTGAAAGTGGTTTACTAGAACAGACATGTAATAAAGTAAAACAGATCATAAGCCCTGCAGAAAAACTGGGATTGACGCTCAGGTAAGAAAGTAATCGAAATAAAAAACTTTCGACACACGGTATCTTGAACATTGGAATCTTTGTATGGGGGGTGTTTAGGGTTATAAATAGACGGGTGACCTGGCAGTAGCTCAATGAATTTAGATTCATGATTAAAGACACAAAACACTTGAACACACTGAAAACAAACACTCCAGCCGCCATGTCTATACTGCTCATGTCAGCAGTTGAGCCATACGGTTCAAGCCGCCTCACCAGGGTTCCTCCTTTTCAGGGGGTTTGGGAGGGGGGTCAAAGTTACAAAAATCCCCATAAGAAATACTTAGTATAATATATTTATTGATATATTTTTTTGGTTAACATACATTTAACTTTGATTTGTCTATCCGTAAAAAGCCGGGTCGGGCCAGCTACTTATATATATACAGGGTGATTCAGTAAAGCGTAGCGGGCTATGCAGATTCAGATTCTACATGCAAAAATAATTCGAAAATGTAAAATAAATTTTTTTCGATTTCGGCTTAGTTTAGCCGTAATCCGCCATTTTGTTTTTTTTACAAAAACTCACTGTAACTCTGGAAATAGATAAGATATCGACTTCAAATTTGGAATAAGAATTTTATATGTTACGATTAACCAGTGTACCAAACACAAAGAATTTATTTTTATAATTTTCAAAATGGCGGCCGTTACAAATTTTTAACGTGGAATATTTTGAAAACCGTTAACTTTACAAAAGATGTACAAGAAACAAAATATTTTCCTTTTTTAACGACAGACAAAATGCTTTTTTTTGTAGTTTTAGTAGCTCAAAGGATAACAGAGTTATCGACAAAAAACATAATTTCTTGGTAATTGTCTACAACAACCAAAATTAGCCTAAAACCACAATTTTTTAAAATTGAACAATTTGTGTAGTTATTTTTCTAGCGACCTATTAGATTCTACATGCAAAAGTAAGTCGAAAATGTAGTGTAACACTTTTTCAATTTCGGCTTAGTTTAGCCGTAATTCGCTTGTAGACAATTACCAAGAAATTATGTTTTTTGTTGATAACTCGGTTATCCTTTGAGCTACTGAAACTACAAAAAAAGCATTTTGTCTGTTGTTAAAAAAGGAAAATATTTTGTTTCTTGTACATTTTTTTGTAAAATTAACGGTTTTCAAGATATTCCACGTAAAAAATTTGTAACGGCCGCCATTTTGAAAATTATAAAAATAAATTCTTTGTGTTTGGTACACTGGTTAATCGTAACATATAAAATGCTTATTCCAAATTTAAAGTCGATATCTTATCTATATTTCCAGAGTTACAGTGAGTTTTTGTAAAAAAACAAAATGGCGGCTTACGGCTAAACTAAGCCGAAATCGAAAAAATTTTATTCTACATTTTCGACTTATTTTTGCATGTAGAATCTGAAACTGCATAGCCCGCTACGCTTTACTGAATCACCCTGTATAGTACATTACTTTCAAGTGTTTCTGGATGTGATTAAGTGTTGATCCCTTAACAATACTAATTTCGCTTTTCTTTGAAAAGATTTTTCAATCAAACCATTCACAAAAATTACAGATACCGCTGTACCAATTTGAAACATTTAACCTATAGTGTATTATTTTGAAACAGTACTACCACTGAATGTTGGTACAAAGAACTGAAGGTCTCCTCATTCTCTTCATCTATAAAACACGTCAGACCACTCCCAGCCTCTGGATGCATGCTCATGTTGGCAATTATACGGATCATCTGAAAACCATAAGATGTCATTTATTGATTATTTCAATTAATCCACGTTGGCTAAAATACATGGGGCATCTGCTTGTTCCTAAAAGAAAAAATGTTTAGAAAAATATTTTATTCACTTTACTAAATGCTGGTTAAGCTACTTTTGATTTACAGTAGAACCCCTTTTGTTAAAAAATAACCTACATATTTCATAAATAAACAACCAAAAAAGAAGTTATTGCAACTCATTTTATTGTATGTAGGCCTATATACATACATGAACTAACATCAACAAATTAAACATTTTAAACTTACATTATTACTGAATTTACATATACATGTACTGTATCATTGTTTAAAAAAATCAGTTATTTTTTTCTGTTCTTTAACTTTCAAAGAATTTTTTAAAGCCATTTTCGTACGTTCATCACGTCTAATGCTGTTGGATCTTTTTGCTGCACAACATATTACTCAATATGTTACAAATATTACATATTTTGCCCCGATGAAATTCAGTAAAGGTTCCGACAAAGCAACACACGAAGAAAAAGAAACAAAGGATGCTGTTTTGTCAATATTGATTCTAAGAAAAAATACAGTTGCCGCGGAAGCAAGAGGGGAATCAAACTCACGCTCCCCGTCCCCTGTTCTGCCTGCCACAATACTAACACATTGCAAACCTAATATTGCTTCACCTAGCTTTATTTTCCAGGAAATGTCCGTCAAACAATCAATGTTTGACACTTCGGCCAGTTACAGTAATATAATCTGTAAGAGAAAAGAAACTCTGTTGTTCCATGGGATAGGCCGGTTAATCCGAAGACCGGTTGATCCGAAACGGGTTAAGAGGGGTTCTCCTGTATATACAAGCCAAAAGAAACACAAGATCAAAATAAATAAATTAAAAAAATCTTTATTAACATTATATAGGCTATATTTTGCTAAAAAACCAAGTATATTTATTTTCTTCATGAGCCTAGGCTAACTTAAGTTTTTTTACGGCTAAATTTACAACTACAGTATTGAAACAAAAAGTGTTTTTATCGAAATGTATTATAGCCTATGTTACTCAGGGATAGTGAAGCTTTTTATTAGTAAAACTATTTTTTCAATCGGCTTAGTGGTTCCAAAGATTACCCCCTACATACAAACTAACAAATTTTACCTCTTTATAATACATCTTTATTTAGTACAGAAGAAGCCGATTCTAATTACAATGAAGCCTCTTACAGGTCAAAACTAAACCAGTTTATAACAGGAATTACATAAAAACAATGTAGGCTATAGTAAAAGCAACTTAGGGCGAAAACCCTGAGTGGTTATCATCGTTTGGAAACCGAAGAGAATTTATACAATGATGATAAATTAATTAAATAATTTAAGATACTACAAAAAAACACAGATACGAAAATTCAACATTTAATTTTGCCAAACCATTGAAACTAGTTAGCAATAGCAATAATAATAAATAAATAAAATAATAATAATTACATATAACAAATAAATACAATGAGGATAAATCCCCGCACGGGAGGTGCAGACTAGCTGCATCTACTAAGAGGGGTTTGGCGTCCCTCGCGGTACCCGAGTCAAACAACGCCTAACACATACAACAATACATACACACATACATTAAACAATACATACATTCCTATTCTCACCCTCTTTTAGAATTTCGACTGTGCAGTGCCGCAGCACATTGGGAGTGCCAAACCTACCAGAGCTTTGAGAACCTCTAGTTTGTAAGATTGATATGAGCTTGCTCTGCCGAGAGTTTGTGTGGTTTCTGTTCAAGGGCGAGCCACTTCGGTCCTTGGTCAGGAAATGTTCGCAGTGTCAAAGAAAATCGGATTCTTTCTCACAGTACTATCGGGTTCCAGACTGATGCCAAAAATGACGGTGGAAAATTTTCCAAAAAAATGCTTTGAGAGGGCGCCCTTTTAGGTATATTTTCAGAGCATTAATGACTATTTTAAGACATCCAGATATGGTGACATCTTATGCATTTAAATTTAAGAATAAGTAGTAAAAAACTTTAAAAGTAGGTGCTTATGCAAGTAATTTAAAAGTATTATAAACAAAAGGAACAAAACACAGATATGGACAACATATTTATAAATATAATAAACAAAATGCAGTAGTTATATAATTTCTTGATTTTTGTTGATGGTAACTTCTATTTGTACAATAATTGTAAACTGCAAATGTCTCCATATTTAAATAAATGGTGTTTGTATGCCTATATGTAATTTTAATACAAGATGTATTAGATGTATAGAGGAAGAAGCAGATTCTATCTGCAATGAAGCTTCTTACAGATTAAAACTAAGGCAGGTTATAACAGGTACAGTATTACATAAATACAACGTATAATAGAAACAACATAAAAGCGAAATTAATGGTAAACTTTATGTGTTGGTATTTACAAATATGTGTAGGCCTACATTAGTTTATATTCAAATAAATTCTAAGTGGTTTGAATGCCTACATTTCAAAATAGATTGCTCTGATATTAACACTATACATAGGCGTAACCTGGACAACCGTATGGAGGGGGTTACAACAACCGGGGGGGGGGGGGTGCATGGAAATTTTGTTTAAATTAAGATGATGTAGGTATGTATACTTTTCCACTTCTAATAATTAATTGTGATTCAGGCCCATTTTAGAATAAATTTAGAATAGCAACCATGACTCATCCCCGCCAAATCTTTCCGTGCGCTGCCTCTAACCCCATAGGAATAGAATACACAACATTTTTTTTGTCGGCTGCGGATAATCATAAAATTTCAAGTGTGCACGCGGTAAAATTTCTGACACTGCGCCGTCTAAAATTCGTATTGGGATTCATTAAACTGAAGTGTCCAGGTCATCAATCACGAAGTGCGTTATGTAATATATTATTTCTTTTAATGTTTTATTGACATTAAAAGAGAGAGCAACTCTCGCTTTATTGTTATTCCTTCGCCGATTGAAAAGGAAGCAAAAATATATACATATTTGGGTTCATCCAATCAATAAATAAAAGAAGAAAAGATTTTGGAGCATTCTACACTGTGTTTCCTGATTTGAGGAACTAGAAGAAACATTTTTCAATTATTTAAGAAAGTCGGTTTCTACACGCAGCTGAAGGATAGTATTCTACGAAAAAAAATGCTAAAATAAGGAAAATTGGCGTGCATTTGGTGACGTTCGCCACTGTTTCGGCGGAGACGGTATAAAAACCGTCAATGTAGTGGCAGCTAGCGGCTACACAGCTACCATCAGCAGTAAATAAACCGATCGTTTATTTTTCCGACTAATATGAATGCTCTAATATTCTCCTTCGTACCACTGTTGATCTGACGGCGACAGCAAATAATCCGTGGTGGACAAAAATCCATGTGCTGCCTCTAGAACATTATACTTTGATATACTACACTGCATCTATATAAAATAAAGTGACAGTGCCTAATTTGACCAAAGATAATGTTAGCAATATTATATTGATAATTTATTGTAGCTTGACATTTGCACAGGTGTTGAAAACAAGTTACTCTTAAGAGTGTATTTTAATGTAAACAAAGTGCGAAATATTTTTTACAATGGGGGCTATAACCCCCAAAACCACCCCCTGGTTACGCCTATGAAACTACACCACTCAAACATTGATCGAATAGAGTAGATTTAATAAATAAAGCTTCTATTTGTAACGAAAACTCTTACAACAGCGAGCGGGTACTGTACTGGAAATGTATACAGCATACTGCGCCTCTCCTCCACCTTGACAACGAATTATGTTCACTCGGTTCCCACCTGTAAATGTTCGTTGTCACTATTTACGCTAGTGGGGCTGGCTGGTTGTTGGTGCCAGCTGCCGGTAATTTTGAACGGTTACACAATGAAATATTTACACATCCTCAGCATAGGTTTTATGAAAACTGAAACTTTGTCCTAATTATTTGCATTTTTTATTAATGCATATTAAATTAAATTTCTTAGAGAGGTTTGCTGTCACGGTGAGACAGCAAGGCCGTAAAGATAAATATTGACTTACTTTAATAATAACATCCTCAACGGATCCATCAGAGCCAAGTTCCGGACTGTTTACTTGGTAATCAGGTCCTGGATAGTTTGGGTTCTTCATCATTTCCAAATCCTTTTCCATATAGCTCTCCAGCAGAGTAAGGATAGCGCTCACCGCGCCAGTTTCTTCGTACAGCTAAAATAATTCAAATAATCAAGTTGTTGTAGATAAACCTCATGTGTAGTTTATTCCATTGTGAACTATAGTCACTAATGATATAAATTTCTGACCCACAAACAATTGTAAGAATTTCTGACTGTAACTGACTTTATGATAAAAATTATTAGCGAATTTCCACAGAAAAGATAAAACTATTGCAGTGACTCTTACGGTGAGAAGACCACGGTCATGAGTGGTTAATGGGCACCGATCTTGGTCCCCAGAACACGTTTTAGGGTGTACTTAAAATGTATATAATATACAGGGTGGACCAGCTAAAGTGTGACAGTAGCTAACTTTTAAAATACGATTCGGACAAAAATGTTTAAATACAACATCTGCCCTTAATTTTTAATACCTTTTGGACTGTGTATACATTTTTTTCAAAATCCGCCATTTTCAATCCAAAATGGCGGCCAAATTCATTTTTTAAATGGAAACCCCCCATTTGTATGACGTTTTTGGATTTTATGGGCAATTTTAAGACTTTTTTGTTCTTTACATTTTTTTGATAAACCTAACGGTTCTCCTGTAAAATGAAGTCGAAGTTTCATTTTTTTACAGCTAACCACTTAAAGGTTACAATAACCAACATCTAAACCATGCTTCAGACAACAAACTTTTTTAAATTTAAATTAGTACAATAAAACATCAAACCATCACTCTCCCATAAAATTTAATTCAAGCTTTCAAACGCAATTGAGCAATTTAGGACACATACTAAAATTAGTATTGTTAAAGTGGTTTGTATTTAAATGCCTTTGAAATAAAGCAGTCTTCATTGTTGCCTTTTAATCAAGTTTATACCACAGTACTGATAACTTCTAAAGCACTGACTTTCAAATTTATTGTGTTTTTGTGTGAGTTGTATTTGCAAAATGTATGCATATGAAGAAGCTTACAGTATGTTCCTCATATTAGGAGAGTGTAGAGGAAACTACAGAGATGCATCAAATTTGTTTTCGGTGCATTTTCCAAACCAACCACCCAAGTCTCGAATGGCCTTTTTTAAGACTAGAGAACAGGTTCTTCATAATGGGTCTATCCATACTGATAAAAAAAAGGGCTAAGAAAATGGTTTAGAAGTTGGAAACGCCTGAAACCAAATTGGAATGAAAGCTGGTTTTGTTTCCTTCACGTTTCCATCCATTTTGCGGGGAGGAAGTTACCGCAACAAGCATCCGGTGAAAAGGATACCGGGTCCGTCAAAGAAAGAAGGAAGGATTAGATACAACAGCTAGGCACTAGTAGTGTTGCTGCCACCTGCCAATTGCGTTCATCCGTTTTTCTCCTCCGTTTTCGTTATCTCGAACGAATTTTATTTTTTTCTCGATTTTTATCAATGGATGGACAGTTTGAACAACCCATCTCTTCCCCTCCGATTTTAGAAGAAAACAGAATCGTAACGCAAAGGAAGGAAAAAACGGATGGTGTAAACCCACAGTAAGGCGAGGTCAAGAGCATTTGTCGCGTCTACGTGTGACATGAGTTCAGTTTGAGCGTTCGCCTCCTCCTCGCTTTCCTACAAGCCGATCGACACTGTATAGAACTGACACTAGCAGATGTCCCCGCACTTAATTTACGCCTTAATCCGTTGCTATTATTCATGTAATCCGCCTATGCCGAACTCCCGCTAAACCGAACAGTGTTCTGCCCCAATTAGTTCGGAATAGCGAGACTGTACTATAATTACACCGGGAGGTAGCTTATTGGGGGGAGGAGGGGGGCACGATTCAAACTTGTAAAGGTAGTCCATAATCCGAGCCCTCAAGGTCGTGGTGCAAACTCGCAAGGTCGAGGTGCAAACTTATTCTACCTATATATTTCGTATACTCAGGCAGCTATTTGGCGCCTTTGTGAGTAGACCAATTTTCCAAATTGTTGAAACCCTAAAATATATAAACTTAATTTTGGAAATTCAATTCACATCAGCTGCGTGATCGGCTTATTTTCATTTCTCTTTTGGTAACCATAAAATCCAAATCGAATACACGACTAACTTTGTAAAATAAAGTCTATTGAAATTCTTCGAACATACCTTTAATCTTGCATTGTGACACTTGGCCATGATGTTGCCGAGAGCGTAACCCAGGCGAACAACTATATCTTGTCTTCCGGGAAATTTCCCCAATAATTTGGTGAATATTTGGAAACTGGTTTCGTAATTCACGATGCACTGGCAGCACACGTCATTGGTGGATATTATACTGTAAACAAACGGTTTCAAAATTAAAACTAAAAATATTTGTTACATGTTTCACTGCACTTTAAACATTTCCTCTTTATTCTTCAAGTCAAGTTTACACTTTAAATCTTTTAATCTTTTGTTTCGCATGGCCTTCATGAACACCCAATCTAACGCCATGTTATTTTTACCTTTAAGGGTTCATAAAGGATCATGTGTTTGTGCCTCCGCTACCAGCTGACCTACCCGATTTAAGAAACAGGATTGAAGCAGTTGCTGCAACAATTACTGCAGACACACTGAACAGGGTTTGGGATGAACAACAATGATACAGCCTATATATCTTACTATAGAACCGAAAATTTTAACTTCAAACTGCTTTAACTATTAGAGGTACAGCAATGGTTGAAATATGAAAATGTTCCTCATGTAGGTCATTCAGAACCAAGTATCAAACAAATATTTACACAATTTGGCATAAGCTTAAAAGGAACGAATAAACTTGCAATTTCTAGATACAGGGAAGCAAGGAGGAATCTACACGAAACAGTGTGTTTGTTCAAAGCTGCATATCCAGATGTTAAGTAATGTGAGGCGTTCCTTTGAGTCAAGGCTTTATTTTTGAAAAGAAGTAAATGGATGCCATTTTGAGCGTTTAATCAAAATTTATAATCAAGGCAAGTCTTTAGCTTTATTACCAATGAAAGGTATTGTAACTTACCTAATTAAAAATCTGTGTTAATAAGATGTTTATCTACGACCATTGCAATAAACACCAATAACGCTATTACAAGTAACATCAGAAAGAGGTACATTACAAACCAAAAGCCAAC
>JAGFPH010009682.1:25059-45312 GCA_018207615.1 Philaenus spumarius | reverse complement strand
CAACACATGTATTCACATTTATTACCGTAGCAACCAATTGAATAAAATAACAGATAATAATAGCTGTTTGCTCCAATATTTCCAGTAACAGCTGATTTCAAAATTTGAAGCAATTATTTTTGTATTTCTAGCTTTTAGGTTAGGGTTTTAAAGACCTGAGCCTTGTTGGTTCTTTTAACCATTATTATAACTGCTGTTATAAAATATATAAGAAATAATTTGATTTGAACATTTAACATTATTTACCATGTTAGTTTTGAGGTTATTATTAATCCTACACTTTTATTATAAATAAAACATATCATATGGTTTTAGAAGGTTCCATTGGGGGTTGGCGTGCGGAGCACGCAAGGGTCTCCCCTAGTCTATACTAATATTATAAAGAGGTAAAGTTTGTTTGTTTGTTTGTTTGTTTGTTTGTTTGTATGTAGGGGGTAATCTCTGGCACTACTGAACCGATGGAAAAAATAGTTTTACTAATAAAAAGCTACACTATCCCTGAGTAACATAGGCTATAATTCATTTCGGTAAAAACCTTTTTTTATTTCAATATATTTGTAAATTTAGTCGGAAAAAATCTTAGGTTATGACTAGAATGATAAATCAACACATGTATTTACATTTATTACCATAGCAACCAATTGAATAAAATAACAGATAACATAGCTGCTTCAATATTTCCATTAACAGCTGATTTCAAAATTTGAAGCAATTATTTTTGTACTTCCACCTTTTAGGTTAGAATTTTAAAGTGTAGACTTGATTCTTGCTGGTTCTTTTAACCATTATTAACTGCTGTTATAAAATATAAGAAATAATTTGGTTTGAATATTTAACATTATTTACCATCTTAGTTTTGAGGTTATTATTAATACTACACCTTTATTATAATTAAACATAACATGGGTTTTTAGAAGGTTCCATTGGGGGTTGGCGTGCGGAGCACGCAGGGGTCTCCCCTAGTAATATTATAAAGAGGTAAAGTTTTTGTTGTTTGTTTGTATGTAGGGGGTAATCTCTGGCACTACTGAACCGATTGAAAAAATAGTTTTACTAATAAAAAGCTACACTATCCCTGAGTAACATATGCTATAATTCATTTCGATAAAAACCTTTTTTATTTCAATATTTGTAAATTTAGTCGGAAAAAATTCTTAGGTTAGGCCTAGAAAGATAAACCAACACATGTATTTACATTTATTACCATAGCAACCAATTGAATAAAATAACAGATAATAATAGCTGTTTGCTCCAATATTTCCAGTAACAGCTGATTTCAAAATTTGAAGCAATTATTTTTGTATTTTTAGCTTTTAGGTTAGGGTTTTAAAGTGTAGACCTGAGCTTTGTTGGTTCTTTTAACAAAATTATTATAACTGCTGTTATAAAATATATAAGAAATAATTTGATTTGAACATTTAACATTATTTACCATCTTAGTTTTGAGGTTATTATTAATCCTACACTTTTATTATGAATAAAACATAACATATGGTTTTAGAAGGTTCCATTGGGGGTTGGCGTGCGGAGCACGCAGGGGTCTCCCCTAGTGCTTAATATCTTTGGAAGTAGAAAAGATATTGGGGGGATACAGAGTGATACTATTGAGGACATCTTTGACTGCTTAATATAATTTATTGAATTAAGGGAAGAAGGCAATGTTACTTATGTATTGGGGAGGAGGATTACTCTGGGTAGATAGGCCAGTCGGTAAAGGTCAATTTAGACCAAAAGTACCAGTAATTTGCAATACGGCTGAATTATTTTTTATAAGTACATTAAAGTATGTAGATTATCATAAAAAAAAAGTTTACCAGTTTATCGATTTCCCAAAGTCGAAAAGAAAAATCGATTATCATTTTTTTTCGCGATTATCCTTAATATTTCCAGCTGGGATGAAGATAGAGGAAAATAAAAAATACCACCGTGTAGGGGAGGTATTTTTAAACAAAAAAGGACATATGTATTTATTTCGTCCGAGCAATGGTTTGTCTGGAAAAAATTCGATGATGCAGGTATGTATTTTGCAGCAGGGGAAATCACTAAAAGGGGACATATTATTCATATATGAAGCGTTGGCTCATTCTAAATTGGCTGAATTTTAATATATCGAATTGAAACTTGGTATAGGAGTTAAAATATACATTTTAAACATTTATGCTGAGTCTCAGCTTGTTATCTTGAAAATTACCCGATTTAGAGCCACTTGACTTATCAATGGGTTTCTCGATTTTAGGAGTACCGGACCCACCAATTCATTTTAAACAGCTCCAGTTTAGAAAATTTTCAAAATATCAACCTGAAAGTTTTTTTACAAGTTAAATATATATATTCAAACAAGTTCAAGGAGTATAAACCTTTTTCATTATTTAGTTTTAAAAGCACAAGTAAATTAAAAAAGTATAATTTTAGACCTTTTTAGATTTTTTATCAAAACGCTTGAGTTGATCAGCTGCAGATTAGTCATTTTTTTAAATATAGTTTTTAAAATAAGTATAGCAAAAAACAATTGTATTTTTAACTTCTGTACCAATTTTTATATCGATATGTTCAAAAATGTCGAAAATGGAGTCGTTGAATCCAAAAGTGTTATAGTTAAAACGAGATAGGTAAAACAGAAGACTATTTTCAAGCGCCTCGTTTTTAAAAATAAGAAGAAAAAATCGTTCATACTTACTAAGAATATTTATACTGGTGTACTCAACTTGTAAAACAAATGTGGTGTTGATATTCCAAAAATTGACGAAACTGGAATAGATTGAAATTAGTTTGTGGGTCCAGTACTCCTAAAATCGATAATCGAAATCGACTCCTAGATCGGGTCATTTTCAAGATAACAAGCTGAGACTCAGCATAAATGTTTAAAATATATGTTTTAACTCCTATGTCAAGTTTCAATTCGATATATTAAAATTCGGCCAATTTAGAATGAGCCAACGCTTCATATGTGAATAAGATGTCCCCTTTTAGTGATTTCCCCTGCTGCAAAATACATACCTGTATTATCGAATTTTTTCCAGACAAACCATTGCTCGGACGAAATAAATACATATGACCTTTTTTGTTTAAAAGTACCTCCCCTATACGGTGGTATTTTTTATTTTTTTCTATCTTCATCCCAGCTCAAAATATTAAGGTTAATGGAAAAAAAAAATGATAATCGATTTTTTTTTCGACTTTGGGAAATCGCTAGACTGGTAAACTTTTTTTTATGTTAATCTACATACTTTAATGTACTTATAAAAAAAAATTCAGCCGTATTGCAAATTACTGGTAGTTGTAACCTATACCGACTGGGCTAAGAACCGAGTTGTAGTTTAAAATCACCTTTTTAAGTTATGTGGTTAGGTTAGGACAGTCTTTTGCTCTTATTTTTGTTGCATTTTTAAAATTTGTTTTTGAGTTTTTTCTGCAAATATAAATGTAGGATGTTATTCTGCGCATTTTGTTTTTTTACGCGACCTTTTAGCTTGGTTCACTCAAAATCGATCACGTAAAATACAATAGAAGTACCGGTTCAAAGCCATGTGGTGGATTCTACCGTGGATTAAACACGCAATGCATTGTGTATTTAAGATACTCCCAATATGGGGGTTGGCGTGCGAAGTACGCATTGCTTTGTGTGTTGGAGACACTCCCAACACGGAGGTTGTCTATGTATTGAAGATACTCCCAATAAGCGGGTTGGCGTGCGAAGCACGCAATGCATTGTGTATTGAAGATACTCCCAATATTCGGAATGGCGTGCGAAGCACGCAATGCATTGTGTATTGGAGATACTCCCAATATGCGGAATGGCGTGCGAAGCACGCAATGCATTGTGTATTGAAGATACTCCCAATATGCGGAATGGCGTGCGAACCATTTTGCAGCTATTCATCACCGTCGTGAATTGACCTATTTCCCAAATTGTTAGTTGATATCCTAAAACATAGGCCTATAAACTTAATTTTGGAATTTTGCTCAACTCACGTCAGCGGTTCAGCTGCGCGGTCGAACTATTTTCTACCGAAATCGTTTTGTATTTTTGAGATTTAAACCTCGTCGAAACCGGTTTCCCGTTTTATCAATGCTGGACAATCAAATAGTAGGCGTAACCTCGGGACCAAGGGAGACTCGTCTTGCTGCACTTTCATGGCAAATTCGTTAATCCGTTCACAAGGCATTTCCTCGTTGTAAGAGGCATATTCTCGTTGGGCCAGCATGTCCGTGTGTCGCAGCCTGGCCGGTTCTTACTGGCAGGAGCTTTTACTGACAACTATAGTACAGTATGCGGCAGAATGAACAGTACTGAAATTGTAGTAGTAGACAAAGTAAATAAACGGTGTACCAGATAACTGCCACATACTTTCTCCCAGTTGAAACTTTATACCTTCCCAAGAGCAGCATATGAGGTGGTTAGTTAGAATTTCAAAAGTAGGAAAATGCTACCATGGAAAATATTAGATGCATGTAACACACGTCCATATTATATTATTATTATTATTTAAACTATTCGATCGATTTCGAACAAACTTGCACAAAACATGTCATTAGACCTGTATAGATGTTTTGAACATTTTGAAAAACAACCTATTTTTGGCCAAAACCCCCAAAAAATCAGTTATTATTGTTACCTAAACTAGAATTTTTAGAAAGATGCTGTTTTTTTTTTGTGCATATTGTAGGGTACATTAGAGGCTACAAATAAGCCAAATTTTATCAAAATCGTTAGAGCCGTTTTTGAGAAATTTTGATTTTTCTCGTTTTTTTGGCCATTTTTGGGGAGTAACCCCCCATAAAAAAAAAAAAAAAAAATTAAATTAAAAAACCCCTTAAGATATTCCAGAAATACACATACATACCAAATTTCATCAAAATCGGACCGTTGGTATGGTCTCCAGCTCTGTACACATCCTTACAGACACAAACACACGGACAGACATCACAAAAAAAACTTTTTTGGGTTCAGGGAGCACCAAAACAAATAATTCCAGTAAACATATGTTTGGGTTCAGGGAGCACCAACACAGATAATTCCACTAAACAATTTTTGGGGTTCAGGGAGCACCAAAACAGATAATTCCACTAAAAATTCAAATTCGAAAATTTTTACGAAAACAATCCTTTCTCCATATACTACGTATAGGGGGGAGAGAGTAAAAGGAGATTCTTCGTTTAACCGGACAGATGTTTAATTGCCAATATGAAATAATAATATTTTTTAAATTTCAACCAATCAAAACCCAAACATATTAAGCAGATTTGCTTTTTAACACCTGTGCAAAGTTGTTAACTAATAATATATTATCAACTAATTTGTGCAAGCAAGTCTGCACAGCAAGGACTCCAATTACTTAGTTAATCCTAGCAAGAACTGGATTGTCCTCATTCATGATTGACCTTTCTACTATTTGACCTCAGTAAGGAAGATGGCCGCCATACAGGACTGACCTACACACTGTGGCCGGCAATGTCAATTTGATCAGTGACAACTCGTCATTTTCGGTGGTTCTTGACCTGCTTCTAGATAATGCCAGTCAACAAGGATATACTGTAAACTATGGAGTTTGACCTCGATAATTATTGACTAACCCTTCGCAAATAGATCTGAGAAACGCCTTTTCAAACAGAAACAACTTAAAGTATGACAATATATTTTTAAAGTTATACTTCTTTGCGCCCGTTGTAATCGGGATGGGGTGTCGGTCGAGAAACCGCGTCACGCGTTTGGAGTAAAATCCGGAAAGTGCCTTTTTATACCTTTCTTCGTATATTCGTATACTGTCCTAAACTTCAAAACGTCGGTTTGATTTGAAACTTTGCACACTTATCAAGGACCGATGGCAATGCAATATTAATTTTGTTGGGTGTAGTAAGTGGGCACTGATCATGGTCCCCAGAACACGACGTGATTTTCACCCCCTTCAAAAAGTCGGATTGATTTGAAACTTTGCACACTTATCAAGGACCGATGACAATGCAATATTAATTTTGTTGGGTGTAGTAAGTGAGCACTGATCATGGTCCCCCGAACACGTTTTCGGCAGTCATTAAACATTTTACATGCAGGGTGATTCACGACGATATGCAGAAACTTCGGGACCTCATTCATTTTGTGCAGTAAGTGAGCACTGATCATGGTCCCCAGACTAACTGTGTCCAACCAAACGATGCAACGATATTATTCATATGTAAGAAAGAAGGAAAAAATAGGATATTCATTTAAAAATATGCCTGCAGTGTTGGTTAGTGTTTTTTATAAAAAAATAGGCTATCATCTACAAAATAGTAGGGCTACGTTAAGTTACGACTAGTTTTTCCCAAAATATGTTAAATCAATAGTAGGTCTACCTGTCTATACCATTGTATGGCCAAAGAAATATAACTTCCACCGTCTGGTCCGACGCAGACCCAATTTTTTAAAGCAGTTTAACAAACACGACAGAATTATAGAGAATTCTGGACATATGATTATTTTGAAACGGCGGACCCCGCTCCAGATACAAACCCGACAGTTTTTTGGCAAGTCTTCCGTGGCGCCTGAGGGATACATTTCTCACGGGGAATTCGAAACGCGAGCTGTTAGACAAAACATACTTATTAATAACAGACGCCCACGCGCTAGACGAAAATACCGGGGCAAATAATTCCAAAAAGGTTACCGCTCTCATAACCTCAAATATCGTTCTGGAAATAGACTGGCACCACGGGTTTAGTCCTGATACATTGTCTAATTTATGGCCTATAGTTTGGGTTCATGATAGACATTCTACGCCTTAAATTTGTTATTTTTTAAATTTATTATTATTTAAATTATTTAAACAAAAAATGTCGAGGTAACTTTTTTGTAGCCCTTTTAATTCCCTATCGGATGATTTAACTTTCAAAACAATCGGATGAAGAATAGGTCTAATAGTTAAGTTAAAGATAATGACAGCAAATGTAGCTATGTACAATATTGTAGTATTTACTGTGTTGGTATAGGATGCCGGGTTGAATAAACCAATTATTAGACATAACTTAGCTTTATCCTTCATTCGATTGTTTTAACAGTTACACCAACCGATAGGGAATCAAAAGGGCTGCAAAAAAAGTTTTTAACACTAACTTCGTTCCACCCTGTATAGATAAGTGATAGTTTAATTTTAAAGAAATGGATTTGTTGTATGTGTGAAAATGTAAAGCCATAAACTACAAAAATACATGTTTATAATCATTGCCATAGCAATCAACAGCATACAATATACAACAGCTGGCGCGGATAACCAGGTTAGCAACACAATTTTAGGTTAGGCCTAGTTTATTTGATTTTACCTGTCAACAAACACACACATATGCTTTTTTGTATACGTTTATGGATTGGCATATATAATGTTTCATTTCTTTTCTTTTATAATAAACTAGGGGAGACACCTGCGTGCTCCGCACGCCAACCCCCAATGGTACCTTCTAAAACATATGTTATGTTTTATTTATAATAAAGGTGTAGTATTAATAATAACCTCAAAACTAAGATGGTAAATATTGTAAAATGTTCAAACCAAATTATTTCTTATATTTTATAACAGCAGTTAATAATGGTTAAAAGAACCAGCAAGGCTCAGATTTACACTTTAAAACCCTAACCTAAAAGGTGGAAATACAAAAATAATTGCTTCAAATTTTGCAATCAGCTGTTAATGGAAATATTAAAGCAGCTATGTTATCTGTTATTTTATTCAATTGGTTGCTATGGTATTAAATGTAAATACATGTGTTGATTTATCATTCTAAACCTAACCTAAGATTTTTTCCCGACTAAATTTACAAATATATTGAAATAAAAAAAGTTTTTTACCGAAATTAATTATAGCCTATGTTACTCAGGGATAGTGTAGCTTTTTATTAGTAAAACAATTTTTTCAATCGGTTCAGTAGAGCCAGAGATTACCCCCTACATACAAACAAACAAACAAACACACAAACAAACAAACAAACTTTACCTCTTTATAATATTAGTATAGATACTAAAAGAAGGTGATTCAATTTTCGACGTTAACATCGATACACTTATATATAATAAAGAAATTAATAATGGAATATGTTAAACGAATGTTTCCGAAGCTAAACGAATTTGTACATCTTCTTTAAATTTGTATAGATGAATACAGTATATTGATGGTAAAAGGTTGTATTTATATTCATTCTATAACCTCAAAGCAAACGTATTATAGCCTACATTAGTTCTAAAACTCATATTTTAAAAACTTACTTCACCAGAAATTATGTTATTTATTGAAGTTGTAAACATAACCCCAAAGTAAAATCTACGCTAGGTTTTGCAAGTATTACAGATGATGAGTGAAATCAGCTGTTATATTATATTGTTACCCACGTATGTACGGACGTACACTCGTTTTATAGGAGTTGACAAAAAAAAAGTGTTTCAATTTTCGATGTTCACGTTTTAATGCAACGATACTTTGACTTATGCAATTATTATTTAGTTATATAATTATATATTTACTAGTAAATCCCCGTGAAAAATCACAGGAGGATTAATTATAAATACATCATTTATACAAAATACTATTTAAGTAACACTTTTATCTAGATCTACCTAACTATGCAGACGGGGATTTTTAACTCGGTAAATGTGTACAATTATAAGGACTATAAAACTGTAGGAATATTTGTTAAGATTTTGCGTTTATGTATATTATTATATATTTAAAGAAAGTTAAAAATATTATCTTTTAATTACCTTTTATTTCATACTGATCGATCAAATGATTTAGAAGTTATTAATATTATAGGCTATATTATTGATTGAAGTTGTAAACATAACCCCAAAGTATAATCTACGCTAGGTTTTGTTTGCGTATTACAGCTGATGATGGGTGAAATCAGCTGTTATATTATTAACGAATATTTTTTCTTCTTTAAATGTTACTACACGTACGTACGTACACTCGCTGTTATCAGAGTTGATTTAAAGATAACGGCGAAACATAGTTCATGTTATCCGCAAGTACCGCTATGCATATTACACCAGAAAAAGATGTAAAACTATTTTCAGTTAAAACGCAAACACTTTTCGTCCGAATTATACGGTATGGTTTAGTGTGGTTTAAGTTCGGCACGGCTAGACCGTGAATTACATAAATCTTAGCTTGGTGTGATAACAGGTTGAAGACAAAGTGACGAGGCCCTGGGTATTCGGCGGAGGCGATAAACCCGAGGTGGTAGGGTCACTGCTACCTGCCCGCCCGAGTGGAATGACCAAGTTGGGTCGATGCCCTCGCCCTGCGCAAAAAAAGCGCTCCCAATGTAGAAGATATTTTCGTCGGAACAATCACGTCTCATTTACATCGGACGGGTGTGATTTTCGCCTTTTTGCCCGAGAGTGAATCACGAGTATCGACAAGGAGAAGTGGAATTCGGAAAGGGTGCTGTTTATGGTGGCCTTTCGCGCAGTTTCTTAATAATTGGGCTGATATGTATTTATTAAACACGATTATATTTGTAAGTAATGTACTAGCTGACCAGTGCGAATATCTCGCAAGTTGGGTGTACTTACCTGATTTAATACGTTGATTTAGTTCGGTTAATTACGTTTATTTATTTACATTAGTTTGTAAATCACAGTTTGCGTACGGAATGTAAACAATCAAACTAACAGCTGTCATGTTAGTTAAACAGATTGTTTAATAGATGGCACCTTTCATTAGGAACCATAATATGAAGTATAACATAAAAGTTTTTTTTTTAATTTTTCTAACGAAAACACGAATTTCAAGCTGTCTTTTTTCGTCAACTAATTAAAATGATGCTTGAATAATTAATTTTGATGAAGAATTGGGTCTTCT
This sequence comes from Philaenus spumarius, assembly GCA_018207615.1. Classification (NCBI taxonomy): domain Eukaryota; kingdom Metazoa; phylum Arthropoda; class Insecta; order Hemiptera; family Aphrophoridae; genus Philaenus; species Philaenus spumarius. The sequence continues at coordinate 35,482 of JAGFPH010009682.1, read as the reverse complement.
ATACCTTGCGTAAAACAGCAAAAATATGCACTTCGTATTACCGTGTTTCGGACGCCGTTTTTCAACCTAAAAAGTTGTGAAACATCTTAAATTGTTCTTAAAGGCTTTGTGCTTTTGTCTTATACCTCATAATTGAAAGAAATCGTCGGCAACTCCTTTTATTCAACAGTTTAAATGAGTAAAAATCGATTATTTTAACGCATTTTTTGGGAGTTTTAAGCAATAATTTCCATATTTTAAGGTAACACGTAAAAAATATAAAGCCTCCTTTATAACTTAAAGTAGATTTCCCAGATTATTAATTTATAAATAGAATCCGAAACACGGTATTACGAATGCATGTTTCAACGATTTTGCGGCTTGAGTCAGGCCTTTTGCATTGAAATCATACTGTACACTCGGGAGTTTTCTTCAAGGTAAAGAAGAGCCTTAAAGGAGCTATCGCTTAGCGACAAAAAAAAAACACCTTCCAGAAATAATATATAAGGGTGTAGGCATCTATAAAAAACATTTTTAAAGGCCAATAGACCTTCTGAGGTGTTGGTAATTTTTTCCAAACTAAAGCTTTCTCCAAATAAAAAAAATATTATTATTATTTAAGGACAAACTCTTTTTTTTAAACGTGAAAAGTAGTTAGTATACTGAAACTACCTATTTTATGTAGAATATAATAAAAACTTATGCTTCACGATAACATAAAAATGTATTTACCTAAGAGGGAAGTAAAAGAGAAAAGAAAAAAACGGCGAAAGTTTACATTACGACCCTACGCCATATTGCGGCAGAGGTGCCAACGTATACGCAAGAAAATGCTCCATCACGTAATTTGTAATGTTCAATTCCATTTCTAAACGTCTTGAATAAATGAAAACAGAAAATATAATTTACAAGATTTAATGTAATTAGTTATGCACAGAAAATAAAACACTTTAAACTTAAGGGTCTGCTCCAGTAAGCGAGAAAGCAACCGGAAACGCAACCGCTTCTCACTGTATCCCTATCTAAACAGTGCAATTTCTTGCAGCTGAACGCTTTGACATTGCCTCATTTCAAACCATTTTATAAGTCTATCTTTAGTAATTGAGTGTTGGAAAAAAAAACAAATCAAAAGCATTTAAAAAAAAAACTAAATTGCCCGGGCTCAGAGAGGGCCCGTGCAGACCGAGAGTAAACAAACAATAGGAATAAATTACGCCCTTCTGTACAATAAAAAGATTCCTTTCCCTGATAGTTTCACCTCACCTTCACCGAGTGCCTTTAATAAAACAACATTTTATGTATTGTAAAATTATTCAGTGAACATTATATTTTTCTATTGCATATATTCGTGCATTATGTTTGGCTAGAAAAATAGTGAAAACCCCGTTTTCGTAGCTTAATAATTTCAAAAATACCCTGCAACCCCCGCTTGTTGGAGGGGGGGATTCCATACCTCTCAAGCCCCCCGGTAAGACTTTTACCCGACAATGTAGGGGGCCCGACAGATACTTTCCCCCCCGGGCCCGCCGTTATTCTCGGCGGCCCTGCGTTACATCAATGTAATTTTTTAAGAACTGCAGTTTTAAGATAAGTGGGCGCAACCCTGTCCGCCACATTGAATCTGATTCCCATAAGAGCAATGCTACAGAATAAGTAATTTTTTCCCGTTAATTCGTGGAATAAATTTAAAAATGTGGTTTCATTTTGAAGTACGTACTGTCATATGCGGATGTTGATTGCTGAATACATTTTCAAAAACCGTTTTATTGTTTTCATAAACGTACGATATAAATAGTAAAAAATAGTAAACTTTATTAATTTTTTACTCAGTTGCAAAAAGAGATATTGCAAAAAACCTTAGCAATCAGCACCCACAATCTATTTTATTTTTAGAAAAAAAATACAGCTTTCATTTTTTGACAAAAACAATACAAAAATATGCTTAATAGTGAAGGTATGTTTTGGTTATTTAACATTGAAATTGGTACCCGACTTCGTCGTTTTGAATGTAGGGAGCCGAGCCTTAAGTCTCTAGTCACAGTATGTTTCCACTTTGAAAACATATAAGATAGTAACACCAATTGAGTTGTTTGGTATAACGGAAATGCAAGCATTAAGAAAAAAGTGGTCTGAAGTTGTGACTTTCAGTCCGTAGTATGTTCCTAAAAAAAAGTTGTAAAGTAAATTTACTCTTGAAAAAACTATTACCCAAACTCACAATATTAACTTAATAAATACATTCGCTTATCAGTTTATGTCCACAACTTCAAGCAGCATTGCAAGATAAGCTTATCCTATAGCGATTGTGACCAAAAATACATTTAGAGTTTGTCTACGTCTACTTAGAAATAGTCTTAACCAAAATTTTCCTCTGTAACCACTAGATTGGTCAAACATCTAGGTCATTTACGTTAAAGTTAATCTTTCGTTAAATATTTAATTTCAATTCCTAGAACGTTCCTTAACGCCTCAATCTACTATTAAAATCTCATTAATTAAACGTCCCAATTTAGGCCGCTTTAATAAATTGTAGATTAACTCAATAATTCATAATTGTACTTTACAAAAATACAATAGACTTATTAATTATTAAAAGTAAGCTTCGGTCAAACGCTACGACGCACTGTAAACAATGCAACTATGACAACGAAGTATAAACAGTCAACATAACCTCAAAATCCATTGATCATATGTTTTAAAACCGCCATCTTATCTCAGTATAATCTTAAATAATATTTAAAGAGTTTAGATTAGGTAATCAACTTCTATAAAAGGGAGTGAATGTCCATACTTACGTACGTCTGTGAGTAACAAAATAATATAACAGCTGATTTCTAGAGTTTTATGTTTACAACTTCAATCAATAATACAATGACTTGTGAAGTTGATTTTTTAAATATGAGTTATGGAACTGTAGGCTTAATACTTTATAAGATTTGCTTTTAAGTTATAAAATTAATATAAATACAAACTTTTAGCATCAATAAAATATAGTATTGATTTATATAAATATAAAGATGAGATACCGATTCGTTTAACTTCGGAAACATTCGTACATCTTCGTAAAAATATAACAATATTCCATTATCAATTTTTTCGTTATAATATTAATAACTTCTAAATTATTCGATATGTCAATATGAAATAAAAAGCAATTAAAAGATAATATGTTTATCTTTATTTTAATATATTATAACAGTGTATATAAGTGGAAAATTTTAAAAAATACGGTTAAGGCCTACAGTTAGTAATCCTTAAAATTGTACACATTTACCGAGTTAAAAGTCCCCCTCAGCATAGTTAGGTAGGCCTAGATAAAGTCAGTTGTTTTTAAATAGTATTTGTTTAAATGATGTATCTCTGATGTGTTTCTAATTATAATCACTCTATGATTTTCCACCGGGGCTTACTAGTTCCTGATTAAATATTTTCTAGAAACATAACACAGACTTGAACTAGCCAATAAGTAAAGTTAATCTAGCATTTATTTATTCAGCATTCGCTAAACGTTTGACACCGGCTGTAAGGAAACGTTTATTTATTTAGATATTATTCAGATAAATATTTATTCAGATAAAGAAATTCATTTTTTGCCTTTAAAAACCGCGATTTCACTATTCACGCTCTATACGGGGTGTACAAAAAGTCCTGCACTGGTTTAATATTTCGTATATAAAGAAAATTTGAAGGTAGATGTGATTGACGAACCTACTCTATGTAAAAATACTATTTTATTAAGATTTCAAAAATGTATCTGCCATTTTGAATGTAACTTTGTTTTTCTTAAATTTAAGGTGGTCATATGATACATCATTTCGATGTAGAATTTCAAGAGAAAAGCAACGGTGAAATTTTCACATCCATATCTTTAACCGATTAAAAATGGCGGCCAAAAAACAACGAAATCGTGTTTTCCGATTTTGTCCCATTTTGCGGTACGATTTAAAAAAATATTAATTATTATTCTTTTTGGATTAAGAATTAAAGAAGCTTTCAAACGATATGCCACACAACGATATTTGCTTGAAAAATCAAAATGGCTGTAACTCAAAAATTTTAAATACTCCCAAATATCGTTGTGTGGCATATCGTTTGAAAACTTACTAAATTCTAAATACAAAAAGAATAATAATTAGTACTTTTTTTAAATATAGTAAATAAAACACGATTCCGATGTTTTTCGACCGCCATTTTTAATCGGTTAAAGATATAGATGTGAAAATTTCACCGTTGCTTTTCTCTTGAAATTCTACATCGAAATAATGTATCATATGACCACCTTCCCACTTAAAAAAACAAAGTTACATTTAAAATGGCGGATCCAAGATGGCGGATACATTTTTTGAAATCTTAATAAAATAGTATGTTTACAAAGAGTAGGTTCCTCAATCACATCTACCTTCAAATTTTCTTTATATACGAAATATTAAACCAGTATACCAGGGGCGGGACTTTTTGTACACCCTGTATAAAATCCAGCGTGTAATCGCACTTTAATGTAACATTCCGTACGCCAACCCTACGCTCTCACCCCTTGAAATAGTTTTGTTTTCTGGTTTTTACTGTCGAAGGTCACGTTTCAGTCAAATCAAAAACCGTTGCGAAAAACAATGAAAAAAATTGCTGCTGAAATATGTTTGGTTAGGTAGGCAAATACAAATTTCATCTTAAGGGTCGGCTCTAGCTGTCGGCCATGTTGGTTGACACTCCATAAGACCAATGTTAAATTAAAATCCATATTTTTCCTTTATTTTTGATCGGATAATTATGAACGATATGTCATTTTAAAGCTATGGCCAATACGCATGCAAATGGCTTTTCCAAAATTAAGAAAAACGTTTTGTTTAATATTTATTAACAATTTAAAAAATTAATTTTTAATAATTTTTTATGTTGTCACTATTAGGTATAGCGAAAAAGTACCAAGCCATTTGCATGAAGAATTTCGTCCCCAAGAGTTTGGTATTTTTTTGAAAACGCTATTTGAACAATTGCGGGTTTTAAATGGATTTAGGCTGAGCAATGTCCGTGTAACCTACCGCCGGTATAAGGTGACTTTAAATATTTTTTTACGATGTAACTATTAATTATAGCGAAAAATTATCAAGCCATTCGGATGAAGAATTTTGTCCCCAAGAGTTTGGTATTTTTTTGAAAACGCTATTTGAACAATTTCGGGTTTTAAATGGATTTAGGATGAGCAATGTCCGCGTAACCTACCGCCGCTACGCTGGAGTCGCAGGTTGCTTTCTGTTTTACTAGAGCCGACCCTTAAGCCTCGTCCACACTTGCAGACTGTGTATGCAAACAATCGGCCGACTGTCTGCCGACACAGTTTGTGATTCGAGTCTCCGTCTTGTTTTGCGTCCACACTAGAAAGCCAGTGTTTGACGACATGGTGACTGAATATGCCGTGGTTTTAGCTTGTGCGTGCTTTATCTTTGTAAATCATGTGGCTGATTTATTATTAAATAATAATAACAATACACTAATTCTCACACACATACGTTTAATGACTGTAATATTACCCTCCCTCCCTTTCCTATTGACTGTGGTATTTCACTTTCTGTTGTTACGATAATCCTATTGGTTGTTTATACACTAAGACCATGCCCACTCTTGTAGAGGGATATAAATATGTAGCTTAGTCCTAGGCTAAACTAGTTATACGTTTTTAGTTGTAGCTTATGTATCACTGAGGATGACGACTTTGTCGTTGAAACGCGTTTGGTCATTAAACGAATGTATGTGAGAATTAGTGTATTGTTATTTTTTTTTTAAATCTCTCTTTATGTATAAACTAACACAATATTTTGTTAGTTATATTGTTCAAACAATAGTTTTTCACTAAAAATTCAATATTAATATATGTTCTGTAATATGAAAAAAGTCACTTTAGAGACTAATATTGAAATATAGGCTACTGTTTAAATAAAAAGTAAAGGGGTGAAAATACGTATTACTTACTCTCACAATTTTATTGATATAAAAAGAATAAATAAATTGTTATGTTATGTTCTTCACAAAAGTGTAAAATGTACCATATATATCACTTTACAGTATAAGTATATTGATAGTCGGCCGACAGTCTGCGTGTTTTCCGTTCGTTTGGAAAACAGAAAACATTGTCTTTTGTCTCCAAAAACACACAGAGACAAGAGAAAACACCGGAGAGACAGTCGGCCGACAATGTTTCCGCAGACAAGTCTGCAAGTGTGGACGGGGCTTTAGACTGCTCATGTAGAATTTTAGTAATCACTAAATTTGTACGTTAAAGTTGAAGTAGTTTGACGTACCAGTCGAAAGAATAATGTTCAATCTGTGTATAAAAATGTGTTTAACTATCGATTTTCATGTTATTTGATTTAAAACGACCTCATCATTTTTAGTCCACACGTTAACTTTAGTATACGGTACGCTCGATATCGGGCCTACGGACACGCACTTACATAATCGATATAACACAGTCATAATTATTAATAATCGGAAAGCATTAAATCTTAGTACCAATCTAAAGAGAAATGTTTAATCTGTGTCCATAAATGTTGTGTTTGATCTGAAACGACGTGATCATGGGCTACATCGTTCAGTAGTTAATTTCGGCTAGGGCAGCTGTTAACGGGTTTACTGTTCCCATTTTCAACAGTTTTTGTTTCTGAAGTAGCCTAAACAATTTTAGCGTGTTACGGAGTGGAGGATTATAGGTTATGGAGATGATTTAGTTACTTTTGTAATTAGCGCTAATCCAGCTATCGACGCGAACTTGATCAAAGGGTTATTTGAGTGACGGATATGATGCAGTTCTTTATATTGACTAGCAAAGTGTAAGTATACGAATAAACTACACAGTTTGTAAAATTGAGCTTCTATTTTATATTTCACTTTGTTTCTAAACTATATCATTTAGTTTAACTTTTTGAAATATTTTTTAATTATAAAAAGTTTTTAAGACATCCGTACACATGTATAGTTTTTTGGAACAACAAACCTTAGGCTTTTTTTAAATGAACACACTGTTATACAAATACGTAACTTTATATATATAATTGTTCTGCACTTGTGTATGTCACTGAACATCTCCTAAACGGCTTGACCAATTTGTATGGTATTTTTGGTGTGTGTTTGAGTGGATCCCTGGATGATTTAGGTTCACAATTTGAAGGGGTTGAAACGGGGTCGCTACCCCTATACAATTAATATAAATTAAACGTTCTTCGTACAAGCTATAAAGCTAAAATTATTTAATATTATTCTTGTTTGATATAAAAGCACATTAGCAATTCGATTACTTCATTCAAAAGGATGAAATGGGATAACCGCCCTTAATATTAAATCAAGCAATAGCAAAGCATTGCTGGGTCCACTAGTCTATATAATAAAAATGAATTGCTGTTCCTTTGTAAGCGCATCACTTGAGAACGGCTTTACCAATTTGGCTATTTTTTGTTTTAAAATTTGCGTAATAGTCCGAACTAGGTTTTTATATAAAGACAAATTTGAAAAGTTTCCCGAATAAGTTACAAATTTGGTAAAAACTAAACAGCCTCTTTTGCATGGACTCAAGACCATATCGCACAAATCAGCTGTTCGTATAAAATGCTTAGTAACACATGTTTGTTTACATTCATTACCATAGCAACGTTACTAGCAAATGTGTAATCAGTTTATTATTTTTTCAAAAACAACAGCTTTTTAGATTGCCCAACTTAAAGTAAATTAAAACAAAAATCAACTAAAAATGCTTACTATATTTTCATTCAATTCAAACATTGGATGTTAGGCCTACATATTATTATATATTTAACAACTGATTTGCAAAGATAATTTTAGGTTAGGCCTACAATGAACCAAAACACGTTAATTTGCAACGAACTGAGCTAATTTAGAATCAGGTTTTTTTACAATTCTTCACAACTATTAGTTTTTTTATATTAGATAAATGCAAACAAAAGGTTTACTGCATTATATATAAAGGTTTACAAACTATAAATCTTAATTTGTGTAGAATATTCTTAAGTGGAATAAAACCCATTTTGCAATTCGATTACTTTAATCAATGTCATGAAATTGAATAACTACCCTGCAAATTAAATTAAGCAATAGCGAAGCACTGCTGGGTCCACTAGTAGTAGTATATAAAGATCTGTGTAATTTGTATTTATACTTTGGGCCAAGAGCTATAATAAAATCGCCCGCCAATGTATAGCGGAAAAGACCGTATATTTTAGGGTTAGAAGAGCCAATAATTTTTTTTTTTTTTGTTGCTTATTCTGTAATTTCATGATAACTTCAATTATTTATTGGCCGCCATTTTGGCTACACAGTTTTCGTCTCCAAGTTATTATTCAAATCCAATAAATATTTTCCCCGTAATAAAACATTTCTCGTAAAGATATCGTATCAATCCAAGGCCACTACAGTATCTCCAACTAATTGTTGCGATATTACTATTAAATTCTACTGATTTCAAGCTCTGTTCGATACCTTGGCTTTCGGAATGAATTGTTGCACGCGTACTTGTTGAATTTCGCTAGAAACGTGTTTCTCCATCTTCAACCCGACACGATGGCCGATCAGCCGGATGATACAATGTGACGAGTTGGCGACATTGAAATTCCTTGGAAACAGCTGATAAGCATATCCAAGGTCGCGCGTGGAAGAATAGCTGTTGCGCTTGCGCCAGCGTTGCCAACCTTGCTTTCACGCAACCAGGGAGATCGATCCGTGTTGTTTTAGTTCTATTAATAACCATTTCTTGACTGTGTGTAGAGTCCTCTGTCATAGCTCAACCGCTATGGTACTTGCCTCATAAGCAAGACGTCCCGGGTTCAAATCCCGCGCGGGACCATAAAATATTAAAAACCCAAAAAAACATGCTCGTTAGCCGAAAGGCACAAAGTGGCATGGAAAGCAAAAAAAAAAAAAAAAAAAAATTGACTGTGTGTATGTATGTTGTGACGTATTGGTTTTATTAATTTGAAATGGAATGCTTGTTTGTTTGTGTAGTTTAAAACAAACTATTTTTATTCGTAGTTTTTTTTTATTTGGTGACAATATTGTTTCTCCATGATTTGTCTAACAAATTGAAATATTGAATTACGAAGTGTGTGTGTGTTGGGATATTATACTTACATTTAGCCAACAATAACCTATAAAAAATGGTTGATAGAACAATTTAAGAGTAAAACTGTTGGTCCATCTTGGCCATTGTTTAAGCATTTTAAGAAACTGATATTACAAGGTCGAGTTGATCATTTGACCCATTTATTCCTAAGAAACAGCAAGGAACGTCGTTGTCATTTCGTGTTTGGTCTCTATTTTCATGAAATAAAATGGAGAGTTCAAAAATTACAAAAATATTAACCTCAAATAAAATATGTACAAAATAGCAGTTTTGCGGGCTAAGGTCTAGCATGTGAGTTATCGATACAACAGTGACGGCAGGTAGGCCGCGTTGCGCGTGTTAGGGTAGCTGCTCTGGGGCTCTTGAGGCTCCGGACAAACTATGGAGGGGGCGTCCTTCAATAATTTTAAAATCCAAAAAGTTGGGAAATTTGAGATTTTGAAAAAAAAAGTTGGGATTATGATAGTCTGATTTAAATTGCTAGCAAAAACACGAAAACTCCACGTTTGGGTTTCGAAAGTTTTTGTTGTTAATTACCAACATTCACAAATAACAAGCATGTTATAGTTTCCAATTCAAAATGTTTTGGCAAATCAAAATATTTCTGTACGAAATAGATGCATCGTCTTCTTTTAAACGGTGTTCTGGGAAATTTAGTTCCGACCCTTGTTGTTGTGGCAACACTGATTCACCATGCCAAGCACTGCGCCTGGCCGCCAGACAAGAGTTGCCAGATTGGGGTCTTTTTTCGGGAAATATTGGGGGAAAGTATGGGGAATGTCCACAATAATGTGATGAACATTATACATTCTTATATAGCACGTGCAGTGTTAGAACCCCTACTTAGAGAAGTCAACTTAAAACAAAAAAACCCGAGGGTGAGCCTCCAGGACGCCCCATCTCTACTGGGATTTATTACACATCATGGGTGCCCATATGATATTTTCAAGGGGGGGGGGCTTAACACGTTCACTGGTAAGGACGCACACGTGACCTCTCGACACTGAACGCTATGAGAAGCATTGTACGAAAACCCCGTATTAGTGAGTATTTTATACACAGTGCATTGCGTGCTTCGCACGCCAACCCCCGTATTGCGAGTATTTTCAATACACAATGCATTGCGTGCTTCGCACGCCAACCTCCGTATTGGGAGTATTTTCAATAAACAATGCATTGCGTGCTTCGCACGTCAACCTCGGTATTAGGAATATTTTTAATACACAATGTATTGCGTGCTTCGCACGCCAACCTCCTTATTGGAAGTATTTTGAATACACAGTACATTGCGTGCTTCGCACGCCAACCTCCGTATTGGAA
>JAGFPH010009682.1:0-11120 GCA_018207615.1 Philaenus spumarius | reverse complement strand
CACACTTATCAAGGACCGATGACAATGCAATATTAATTTTGTTGGGTTTAGTAAGTGAGCACTGATCATGGTCCCCCGAACACGTTTTCGGCAGTCATTAAAAATTTTATATACAGGGTGATTCACGACGATATGCAGAAACTTCCCCAGACTTACTGTGTCCAACCAAACAGATGCAACGATATTATTAATAAGCGTATGTAAGAAAGAAGGAAAAAATAGGATATTAATTTTAAAATATGCCTTCAGGTGTTGGTTAGTGTTTTTTATAAAATAATAGGCTATCATCTACAAAATAGTAGGGCTACGTTAAGTTACGACTAGTTTTTCTCAAAATATATTAAATCAATAGTATGTCTACCTATCTATACCATTGGATGGCCAAAGAAATATAACTTCCACCGTCTGGTCCGACGCAGACCCAATTTTTTAAAGCAGTTTAACAAACACGACAGAATTATAGAGAATTCTGGACATATGATTATTTTGAAACGGCGGACCCCGCTCCAGATACAAACCCGACAGTTTTTTGGCAAGTCTTCTGTGGCGCCCGAGGGATACATTTCTCACGGGGAATTCGAAACGCGAGCTGTTAGACAAAACATACTTATTAATAACAGACGCCCACGCGCTAGACGAAAATACCGGGGCAAATAATTCCAAAAAGGTTACCGCTCTCATAACCTCAAATATCGTTCTGGAAATAGACTGGCACCACGGGTTTAGTCCTGATACATTGTCTAATTTATGGCCTATAGTTTGGGTTCATGATAGACAATCTACGCCTTAAATTTGTTGTTTTTTAAATTTATTATTATTTAAATTATTTAAACAAAAAAATTCTAGGTACCGTTTTTGTAGCCCTTTCAATTCCCTATTGGATGATTTAACTTTCAAAACAATCGGATGAAGAATAATAGTTAAGTTAAAGATAATGACAGCAAATGTGCATACAATATTGTAGTATTTACTGTGTTGGTATAGGATGCCGGGTTGAATAAACCAATTATTAGACATAACTTAGCTTTGTCTTTCATTCGATTGTTTTAACAGTTACACCAACCGATAGGGAATCAAAAGGGCTACACAAAAGTTTTTAACACTAACTTTGTTCCACCCTGTATAGATAAGTGATAGTTTAATTTGAAAGAAATGGATTTGTTTGTATGTGGGAAAATGTAAAGCCATAAACTGCAAAAATACGTGTTTATAATCATTGCCATACCAACCAACTGCATAAAATATACAACAGCTGACACGGATAACCGGGTTAGCAACTCAATTTTAGGTTAGGCCTAGTTTATTTGATTTTACCTGTCAACAAACACACACATGCTTTTTTGTATACGTTTATGGATTGGCATATATAATGTTTCATTTCTTTTCTTTTATAATAAATACCAAAAGAAGGTGATTCAATTTTCGACGTTATAGTTCATTTCACCTCAGCGTGAGGCAAAACCAAATGACCGTAATAAAACCCTTACCCTTAGGCCTATTGTGCGACATCGGGGATGGGCACTTGTCGACTGCCTTTGTATTAGAGTTATTGCTGTTTGTCCCAGTGCCATTATGCAAACTTTTTTAATTGAAAGAAAAACTTAAAACACAATATATCATTCGCTGTGTTTTGATCGCGTGATTATTTTTATACCAAATATGAAGGAAATCGGTTGATTTTGGGGAAGGCAAAGTAAATAATTAAATCCTATGTGTTTTCAAATATTTTTTATCATCTTGAATACGGAAATAAATTTACATTGAATAGTGATGTTGAGTTTTATAAAAACCTCTTACTTACTACTGTACACAATAATCATCACATTATAGTGGCCTGACAGTTTTTTTGTTAATTAAATGCAGTATTAAAATATAGACATTAAGAAAAACTATTAAATAACTGTTCTATATACATCGAGCATAAAATACAATTAAAATTAAATACATCTTAATATTATAGACAAACAGAGCATGGGCTACACGAAAATATAAAATTACACATCTTATTGCAGTACATAGCACGGATAAAAATTAAACATAGGCTATTCCTTCTAGCTACTTGCACACTAAACAAAATTTTAATAGGCTATTTAGGGACAGGCGAAACAAGTACATCATTAATGATAGTCTATTATTTATCTTTAATTTAATTTATAAATTTAATATAATTTGACTAATACAGTATATTTAACGGAAATCTTGAAATTTCTTTGAACTATATAGTTTTGTGAAAAATAGCTACTTTATTGGTTCATTAAGTTATTAGTCTAATGTGGTCAATAGAGTAATATTAGTTTCTTTATTTCAATGACGTAGGTGTGCCATATAAATTTAATATATTCCCTTATAAGGACTTACGCTTATTTAATAATACTTGGGTTGATTTTGTTGTCAATTTTCAATGCCCAAATAAAGAGTAAAGTATTTTTTATGAGTTTTCAATTCAAAACATAAAGCCTTGGTTATTGTTTGATTAACGACAATGTTAAGCATGTCAGGCCACTATAAGGTGATGATTATTGTGTACAGTAGTAAGTAAGAGGTTTTTATAAAACTCAACATCATTATTCAATGTAAATTTATTTCTGTATTCATGATGATAAAAAATATTTGAAAACACATAGGATTTAATTATTTACTTTTCCTTCCCCAAAATCAACCGATTTACTTCATATTTGGTAACATCGATACACTTATATGTTAAACGAATATGTACGAATGTTTCCGAAGTTAAACGAATGGGTACATCTCTTTAAATTTGTATAGATGAATATATTGATGGTAAAAGGTTGTATTTATATTCATTCTATAACCTCAAAGCAAACGTATTATAGCCTACATTAGTTCTAAAACTCATATTTTAAAAACTTACTTCACCAGAAATTATGTTATTTATTGAAGTTGTAAACTTAATCCCAAAGTATAATCTACGCTAGGTTTTGCAAGTATTACAGATGATGAGTGAAATCAGCTGTTATATTATATTGTTACTCACGTATGTACGGACGTACACTCGATTTATAGGAGTTGACAAAAAAAATGCGTTTCAATTTTCGATGTTCACGTTTTAATGCAACGATACTTTGACTTATGCAATTATTATTTAGTTATATAATTATATATTTACTACTAAATCCCCGTGAAAAATCACGGGAGGATTAATTAGAAATACATCACTTACACAAAATACTATTTAAACAACACACTTTATCTAGATCTACCTAACTATGCAGACTGGGATTTTTAACTCAGTAAATGTGTACAATTATAAGGACTATAAAACTGTAGGAATATTTGTTAAGATTTTGTGTTTATGTATATTATTATACATTCAAAGAAAGTTAAAAATATTATCTTTTATTTGCCTTTTATTTTATACTGATCGATCAAATGATTTAGTAGAAGTTATTAATATTATAGGCTATATTATTGATTGAAGTTGTAAACATAATCCCAAAGTATAATCTACGCTAGGTTTTGTTTGCGTATTACAGATGATGGGTGAAATCAGCTGTTATATTATTAAGTTAAACGAATATTTTTTCTTCTTTAAATGTTACTACACGTACGTACGTACACTCGCTGTTATCGGAGTTGATTTAAAGATACGGCGAAACATAGTTCATGTTATCCGCAAGTACCGCTATGCATATTACACCAGAAAAAGATGTAAAACTATTTTCAGTTAAAATGCAAACACTTTTCGTCCGAATGATACGGTATGGTTTAGTGTGGTTTAAGTTCGGCACGGCTAGACCGTGAATTACATAAATCATAGCTCGGTGTGATAACAGGTTGAAGACAAAGTGACGAGGCCCTGGGTATTTGGCGGAGGCGATAAACCCGAGGTGGTAGGGTCACTGCTACCTGCCCGCCCGAGTGGAATGACCAAGTTGGGTCGATGCCCTCGCCCTGCGCAAAAAAAAAGCGCTCCCAATGTAGAAGATATTTTCGTCGGAACAATCACGTCTCATTTACATCGGACGGGTGTGATTTTCGACTTTTTGCCCGAGAGTGAATTACGAGTGTCGACAGGGAGAAGTGGAATTCGGAAAGGGTGCTGTTTATGGTGGCCTTTCGCGCAGTTTCTTAATAATTGGGCTGATATGTATTTATTAAACACGATTATATTTATAAGTAATGTACTAGCTGACCAGTGCGAATATCTCGCAAGTTGACAGTACTTACCTGATTTAATACGTTGATTTAGTTGAGTTAATTACGTTTATTTATTTACATTGGTTTGTAAATCACAGTTTGCGTACGGAATGTAAACAATCAAACTAACAGCTGTCATGTTAGTTAAACAGATTGTTAATAGATGGCACCTTTCATTAGGAACCATAATATGAAGTATTACATAAAAGTTTTTTTTTAATTTTTCTAACGAAAACACGAATTTCAAGCTGTCTATTTTTCGTCAACTAATTAAAATGATGCTTGAATAATTAATTTTGATGAAGAATTAAGGGTCTTCTATACCTTGCGTAAAACAGCAAAAATATGCACTTCGTACTAACGTGTTTCGGACGCCGTTTTTCAACCTAAAAAGTTGTGAAACATCTTAAATTGTTCTTAAAGGCTTTGTGCTTTTGTCTTATACCTCATAATTGAAAGAAATCGTCGGCAACTCCTTTTATTCAACAGTTTAAATGAGTAAAAATCGATTATTTTAACGCATTTTTTGGGAGTTTTAAGCAATAATTTCCATATTTTAAGGTAACACGTAAAAAATATAAAGCCTTCTTTATAACTTAAAGTAGATTTCCCAGATTATTAATTTATAAATAGAATCCGAAACACGGTATTACGAATGCATGTTTCAACGATTTTGCGGCTTGAGTCAGGCCTTTTGCATTGAAATCATACTGTACACTCGGGAGTTTTCTTCAAGGTAAAGAAGAGCCTTAAAGGAGCTATCGCTTAGCGACAAAAAAAAAACACCTTCCAGAAATAATATATAAGGGTGTAGGCATCTATAAAAAACATTTTTAAAGGCCAATAGACCTTCTGAGGTGTTGGTAATTTTTTCCAAACTAAAGCTTTCTCCAAATAAAATAAATATTATTATTATTTAAGGACAAACTCTTTTTTTTTAAACGTGAAAAGTAGTTAGTGTACTGAAACTACCTATTTTATGTAAAATATAATAAAAACTTATGCTTCACGATAACATAAAAATGTATTTACCTAAGAGGGAAGTAAAAGAGAAAAGAAAAAAACGGCGAAAGTTTACATTACGACCCTACGCCATATTGCGGCAGAGGTGCCAACGTATACGCAAGAAAATGCTCCATCACGTAATTTGTAATGTTCAATTCCATTTCTAAACGTCTTGAATAAATGAAAACAGAAAATATAATTTACAAGATTTAATGTAATTAGTTATGCACAGAAAATAAAACACTTTAAACTTAAGGGTCTGCTCCAGTAAGCGAGAAAGCAACCGGAAACGCAACCGCTTCTCACTGTATCCCTATCTAAACAGTGCAATTTCTTGCAGCTGAACGCTTTGACATTGCCTCATTTCAAACCATTTTATAAGTCTATCTTTAGTAATTGAGTGTTGGAAAAAAAAACAAATCAAAAGCATTTAAAAAAAAAACTAAATTGCCCGGGCTCAGAGAGGGCCCGTGCAGACCGAGAGTAAACAAACAATAGGAATAAATTACGCCCTTCTGTACAATAAAAAGATTCCTTTCCCTGATAGTTTCACCTCACCTTCACCGAGTGCCTTTAATAAAACAACATTTTATGTATTGTAAAATTATTCAGTGAACATTATATTTTTCTATTGCATATATTCGTGCATTATGTTTGGCTAGAAAAATAGTGAAAACCCCGTTTTCGTAGCTTAATAATTTCAAAAATACCCTGCAACCCCCGCTTGTTGGAGGGGGGGATTCCATACCTCTCAAGCCCCCCGGTAAGACTTTTACCCGACAATGTAGGGGGCCCGACAGATACTTTCCCCCCCGGGCCCGCCGTTATTCTCGGCGGCCCTGCGTTACATCAATGTAATTTTTTAAGAACTGCAGTTTTAAGATAAGTGGGCGCAACCCTGTCCGCCACATTGAATCTGATTCCCATAAGAGCAATGCTACAGAATAAGTAATTTTTTCCCGTTAATTCGTGGAATAAATTTAAAAATGTGGTTTCATTTTGAAGTACGTACTGTCATATGCGGATGTTGATTGCTGAATACATTTTCAAAAACCGTTTTATTGTTTTCATAAACGTACGATATAAATAGTAAAAAATAGTAAACTTTATTAATTTTTTACTCAGTTGCAAAAAGAGATATTGCAAAAAACCTTAGCAATCAGCACCCACAATCTATTTTATTTTTAGAAAAAAAATACAGCTTTCATTTTTTGACAAAAACAATACAAAAATATGCTTAATAGTGAAGGTATGTTTTGGTTATTTAACATTGAAATTGGTACCCGACTTCGTCGTTTTGAATGTAGGGAGCCGAGCCTTAAGTCTCTAGTCACAGTATGTTTCCACTTTGAAAACATATAAGATAGTAACACCAATTGAGTTGTTTGGTATAACGGAAATGCAAGCATTAAGAAAAAAGTGGTCTGAAGTTGTGACTTTCAGTCCGTAGTATGTTCCTAAAAAAAAGTTGTAAAGTAAATTTACTCTTGAAAAAACTATTACCCAAACTCACAATATTAACTTAATAAATACATTCGCTTATCAGTTTATGTCCACAACTTCAAGCAGCATTGCAAGATAAGCTTATCCTATAGCGATTGTGACCAAAAATACATTTAGAGTTTGTCTACGTCTACTTAGAAATAGTCTTAACCAAAATTTTCCTCTGTAACCACTAGATTGGTCAAACATCTAGGTCATTTACGTTAAAGTTAATCTTTCGTTAAATATTTAATTTCAATTCCTAGAACGTTCCTTAACGCCTCAATCTACTATTAAAATCTCATTAATTAAACGTCCCAATTTAGGCCGCTTTAATAAATTGTAGATTAACTCAATAATTCATAATTGTACTTTACAAAAATACAATAGACTTATTAATTATTAAAAGTAAGCTTCGGTCAAACGCTACGACGCACTGTAAACAATGCAACTATGACAACGAAGTATAAACAGTCAACATAACCTCAAAATCCATTGATCATATGTTTTAAAACCGCCATCTTATCTCAGTATAATCTTAAATAATATTTAAAGAGTTTAGATTAGGTAATCAACTTCTATAAAAGGGAGTGAATGTCCATACTTACGTACGTCTGTGAGTAACAAAATAATATAACAGCTGATTTCTAGAGTTTTATGTTTACAACTTCAATCAATAATACAATGACTTGTGAAGTTGATTTTTTAAATATGAGTTATGGAACTGTAGGCTTAATACTTTATAAGATTTGCTTTTAAGTTATAAAATTAATATAAATACAAACTTTTAGCATCAATAAAATATAGTATTGATTTATATAAATATAAAGATGAGATACCGATTCGTTTAACTTCGGAAACATTCGTACATCTTCGTAAAAATATAACAATATTCCATTATCAATTTTTTCGTTATAATATTAATAACTTCTAAATTATTCGATATGTCAATATGAAATAAAAAGCAATTAAAAGATAATATGTTTATCTTTATTTTAATATATTATAACAGTGTATATAAGTGGAAAATTTTAAAAAATACGGTTAAGGCCTACAGTTAGTAATCCTTAAAATTGTACACATTTACCGAGTTAAAAGTCCCCCTCAGCATAGTTAGGTAGGCCTAGATAAAGTCAGTTGTTTTTAAATAGTATTTGTTTAAATGATGTATCTCTGATGTGTTTCTAATTATAATCACTCTATGATTTTCCACCGGGGCTTACTAGTTCCTGATTAAATATTTTCTAGAAACATAACACAGACTTGAACTAGCCAATAAGTAAAGTTAATCTAGCATTTATTTATTCAGCATTCGCTAAACGTTTGACACCGGCTGTAAGGAAACGTTTATTTATTTAGATATTATTCAGATAAATATTTATTCAGATAAAGAAATTCATTTTTTGCCTTTAAAAACCGCGATTTCACTATTCACGCTCTATACGGGGTGTACAAAAAGTCCTGCACTGGTTTAATATTTCGTATATAAAGAAAATTTGAAGGTAGATGTGATTGACGAACCTACTCTATGTAAAAATACTATTTTATTAAGATTTCAAAAATGTATCTGCCATTTTGAATGTAACTTTGTTTTTCTTAAATTTAAGGTGGTCATATGATACATCATTTCGATGTAGAATTTCAAGAGAAAAGCAACGGTGAAATTTTCACATCCATATCTTTAACCGATTAAAAATGGCGGCCAAAAAACAACGAAATCGTGTTTTCCGATTTTGTCCCATTTTGCGGTACGATTTAAAAAAATATTAATTATTATTCTTTTTGGATTAAGAATTAAAGAAGCTTTCAAACGATATGCCACACAACGATATTTGCTTGAAAAATCAAAATGGCTGTAACTCAAAAATTTTAAATACTCCCAAATATCGTTGTGTGGCATATCGTTTGAAAACTTACTAAATTCTAAATACAAAAAGAATAATAATTAGTACTTTTTTTAAATATAGTAAATAAAACACGATTCCGATGTTTTTCGACCGCCATTTTTAATCGGTTAAAGATATAGATGTGAAAATTTCACCGTTGCTTTTCTCTTGAAATTCTACATCGAAATAATGTATCATATGACCACCTTCCCACTTAAAAAAACAAAGTTACATTTAAAATGGCGGATCCAAGATGGCGGATACATTTTTTGAAATCTTAATAAAATAGTATGTTTACAAAGAGTAGGTTCCTCAATCACATCTACCTTCAAATTTTCTTTATATACGAAATATTAAACCAGTATACCAGGGGCGGGACTTTTTGTACACCCTGTATAAAATCCAGCGTGTAATCGCACTTTAATGTAACATTCCGTACGCCAACCCTACGCTCTCACCCCTTGAAATAGTTTTGTTTTCTGGTTTTTACTGTCGAAGGTCACGTTTCAGTCAAATCAAAAACCGTTGCGAAAAACAATGAAAAAAATTGCTGCTGAAATATGTTTGGTTAGGTAGGCAAATACAAATTTCATCTTAAGGGTCGGCTCTAGCTGTCGGCCATGTTGGTTGACACTCCATAAGACCAATGTTAAATTAAAATCCATATTTTTCCTTTATTTTTGATCGGATAATTATGAACGATATGTCATTTTAAAGCTATGGCCAATACGCATGCAAATGGCTTTTCCAAAATTAAGAAAAACGTTTTGTTTAATATTTATTAACAATTTAAAAAATTAATTTTTAATAATTTTTTATGTTGTCACTATTAGGTATAGCGAAAAAGTACCAAGCCATTTGCATGAAGAATTTCGTCCCCAAGAGTTTGGTATTTTTTTGAAAACGCTATTTGAACAATTGCGGGTTTTAAATGGATTTAGGCTGAGCAATGTCCGTGTAACCTACCGCCGGTATAAGGTGACTTTAAATATTTTTTTACGATGTAACTATTAATTATAGCGAAAAATTATCAAGCCATTCGGATGAAGAATTTTGTCCCCAAGAGTTTGGTATTTTTTTGAAAACGCTATTTGAACAATTTCGGGTTTTAAATGGATTTAGGATGAGCAATGTCCGCGTAACCTACCGCCGCTACGCTGGAGTCGCAGGTTGCTTTCTGTTTTACTAGAGCCGACCCTTAAGCCTCGTCCACACTTGCAGACTGTGTATGCAAACAATCGGCCGACTGTCTGCCGACACAGTTTGTGATTCGAGTCTCCGTCTTGTTTTGCGTCCACACTAGAAAGCCAGTGTTTGACGACATGGTGACTGAATATGCCGTGGTTTTAGCTTGTGCGTGCTTTATCTTTGTAAATCATGTGGCTGATTTATTATTAAATAATAATAACAATACACTAATTCTCACACACATACGTTTAATGACTGTAATATTACCCTCCCTCCCTTTCCTATTGACTGTGGTATTTCACTTTCTGTTGTTACGATAATCCTATTGGTTGTTTATACACTAAGACCATGCCCACTCTTGTAGAGGGATATAAATATGTAGCTTAGTCCTAGGCTAAACTAGTTATACGTTTTTAGTTGTAGCTTATGTATCACTGAGGATGACGACTTTGTCGTTGAAACGCGTTTGGTCATTAAACGAATGTATGTGAGAATTAGTGTATTGTTATTTTTTTTTTAAATCTCTCTTTATGTATAAACTAACACAATATTTTGTTAGTTATATTGTTCAAACAATAGTTTTTCACTAAAAATTCAATATTAATATATGTTCTGTAATATGAAAAAAGTCACTTTAGAGACTAATATTGAAATATAGGCTACTGTTTAAATAAAAAGTAAAGGGGTGAAAATACGTATTACTTACTCTCACAATTTTATTGATATAAAAAGAATAAATAAATTGTTATGTTATGTTCTTCACAAAAGTGTAAAATGTACCATATATATCACTTTACAGTATAAGTATATTGATAGTCGGCCGACAGTCTGCGTGTTTTCCGTTCGTTTGGAAAACAGAAAACATTGTCTTTTGTCTCCAAAAACACACAGAGACAAGAGAAAACACCGGAGAGACAGTCGGCCGACAATGTTTCCGCAGACAAGTCTGCAAGTGTGGACGGGGCTTTAGACTGCTCATGTAGAATTTTAGTAATCACTAAATTTGTACGTTAAAGTTGAAGTAGTTTGACGTACCAGTCGAAAGAATAATGTTCAATCTGTGTATAAAAATGTGTTTAACTATCGATTTTCATGTTATTTGATTTAAAACGACCTCATCATTTTTAGTCCACACGTTAACTTTAGTATACGGTACGCTCGATATCGGGCCTACGGACACGCACTTACATAATCGATATAACACAGTCATAATTATTAATAATCGGAAAGCATTAAATCTTAGTACCAATCTAAAGAGAAATGTTTAATCTGTGTCCATAAATGTTGTGTTTGATCTGAAACGACGTGATCATGGGCTACATCGTTCAGTAGTTAATTTCGGCTAGGGCAGCTGTTAACGGGTTTACTGTTCCCATTTTCAACAGTTTTTGTTTCTGAAGT
>JAGFPH010009681.1:30285-45325 GCA_018207615.1 Philaenus spumarius | reverse complement strand
AATGTGGAAATTTTGTACATAACCGTACATTTTACATGAAGCAATAACGGTCATAAATAACTAAACGCATACCTGGATTGACTTCACGGTACGATGCAACGCCATACGAATCGATCAAGTTCTGGAAACCGTGTGTGAATTTGTTTGTGCGGTTGAAAGTCGGAGGGGATTCAGCCGTTTCGATCACATTCAAAAACGACGGAATCGAGCTGCCGACTGCTTTCTGCGAAACAAAAGTGTACAATGAATACAACTTAAAAATTATCACTTTTAGGCTTAAGACAAAATGTGCAAAAAAATAACAACTAGAATAATTTCTAGTTCTCACTATGAATGCAGAGCCATTCGTTTTGCAAATCAACGGCCACGCAAGTTTCCTGAATCAAATTCTACAGTTGAAAATAGTGTAACCCGTCATAACCGGCTTTTCGTTATATGAACCCTCTAATATCCCGCAGACCTATTATCAGTGAAAATGAAGAAAATAATAATAATAAAGGAATACAAAAATGGCCAGTATACACTTTTAACACAGTAGGTCATAAAAAAAATTGCAGAAAACCCTACAAGTGAGATAACATTGACCAATATCTGGTGTGATCAGGGTAGCTCAGTTGGTAGAGCGTTACCACGGGATAGTAAAGGTCCTGGGTTCAAATCCCAGTATTGGTCCATGTTTTTTCACTTGTAATTTAGTTAAATTAACCCTTGCTGGCAAAGCGTGTAAGCAGAAAAATTATTACAAAATAAAAATAACAATAAATAATTCAACCACTCAGCTGACATGAGTTGAACGAATTTCCAAAATTAAGTTTGTACGATTTTAGGATTTGAACCAACTATTTTGGAAGTTAAGCTACTCACGAAGGAGCTGAATAGCTGCCTCTTTGTACGATATATATTAGTAGAATTTGTTTGCACCGAAGCCTCCATTTGCACCTCGAGTTATGGACGGCTTCGTTTGCCTCACAGCATACAAATTCAACCATGGGATGAGAAGATGCCCACACGGTAAAAATTCCCGATGTAGATTTGAACTGGGTACTTTTATGTGATTTTACGTTTTGATCGATTTTGGGGGAACAGTCGTGTAAAGAAACAAAATTTGCAGAATAATATCCTACATTATTTTTTTTTAGATAAATCCCACAGTTTCATTCTATTATGAAAAATCCCAAAAAACAGTTACTTCAGCTCAAAAACGTGCTTCTGGTTGTTGGATTTTTTTTGCT
Organism: Philaenus spumarius; assembly: GCA_018207615.1. Taxonomy (NCBI): domain Eukaryota; kingdom Metazoa; phylum Arthropoda; class Insecta; order Hemiptera; family Aphrophoridae; genus Philaenus; species Philaenus spumarius. Next base: position 44,093 of record JAGFPH010009681.1, on the reverse strand, counting down.
AACGAACTTGTCTGAGCGACTTAAGACAATCAACCTGAGTACCAAATTTGAAAAACATCTGACTTAAAATGCGGTCGTTAGATTGTGAACACATATACATATAACATTTTTAATGATATCCCAAAATATGTTCTGGAGACCATGATCGGTGCTCAATTATTGTTCCCTTACTGCTCTTGCTTAGGTAACTTTTTATAAATCTGATAAAAAGTTCAAACACGCAATTTTTTGATAGCGGACAATGACATTGTTCGCTATCAAAAAGTGCGCGTTTGAACTTAACGATCTCCACACAGAGTGATCTATGTGTTTTTATGTTGTTATGTGTAAGTGATAGTTTATAAAACATGATAATGGACAATTGTCAGAAATTGCAATTGTTTTAGAGTGAAAAACAACAAGGATCAATAGACGTGAGTATTCACTTATAATTTAATATTAACATTAATAATCATTCTTAGTTCGGTACGGTTTGTCTATGCGTTTGTCACTGAAGATGGCGACTTTGTCGTTGAAACACGTTTGAGTTAATAAACGTATTAGTTGTGAGATTCTGCGTTCAAGTTTTATTCCATCAAGCGTATCTTCAACCTCAATATTTATTTACAGAGATAGTTTATACTACTGCAACACAAATTTTAAACGTCTGACCACCATTTACTTACCCCGCCATCGGTGAGGGACTTCCTCACAATTCCCAAGTCTTTGACGGGAACCCAGCACTCACTGATGAGACATTTCTTTGTCACGTCCATGTTGAACAGGTTGAGAGTATGATAGATAGCCTTCATCTTCCTCACCATCACTGTCCAGTTGTGCAACTCTTTGGCGACCGTTACGAGTACTCGTTGTCGATGGTCTTTGGTTTGATTCAAAACCTGAACATCAAAGAGAAACGATATCACAGTACGGTATACAAAATGAATAACAAATAAAGACAGAATCAAGTAAAAAATGTATGAATACGGTATTCAGGAATCCACACTCGGCTGATATGAAATTTCAGATAGTTAAAAAAATCCCCCGAATGGAAATTGATCATGAAATTATTAATTTTTTCATCAAATGAAAATATTTTACATTTAAAGTAGATAGGACATTTTACTTTATTTACTAGATAGCTACTTAACGAACCATGTCTGGAGTTTACGTTGAACCCCCTTCTTGTGGGATTACTTGTTTCGGAGTGCTATGACTCCATTATAAAGTGTTACAACACAGAACATTTTATTAGTAGATTTGATATTGATTAAATACATTTTTTTTTTAAATTCACACAACCTAACAACTTTAATAATAAATAAAAGTTTATTTTAACAACTTTGCAACACAACTTTATTGGCCAACTACGTGCTACCCTACTGAGCATAGAGATAAAAAGTAATTTGAACTAACCTACCCACTCGACGGAGGTTCTTGGTATCGATCTATGTCCCTATAGCAATAGATACATACAGAATTTGCTGTTCACAAAACTAAAAAACTATTTCATTTTGTCAATGGCTTGACATCTACTTGCTAAGGAAAATTCTATAGGTAAGAAACCCTTTTTTACTTTCTCCACCCTATACGTAGTATATGGAGAAAGTATTGTTTTCGTAAAAATGTTCGAATTTGAATTTTCAGTTGAATTATCTGTTTTGGTGCTCCCAGAACGCCAAAAAATGGTTTAGTGCAATTATCTGTGTTGGTGCTCCCTGAACCCAAAAAAGTGTTTTTAGAGTGGTGTCTGTCTTTCAGTCTGTATACACGACCAGAGAGGACACTATTGGTCCGATTTTCATGAAATTTGGTATATAGGTACTAAACCCTAATATCTCCAGGCGTTTTTTTTCATTTTTTGGAATTTTTAATTTTTAAGGGTAATTTACCCCTAAAAACCCATAAAAAACGACAAAAATGCAAATTTCTCAAAAACGGCTCTAACGATTTTGATCAAATTTTCAGTATTTATAGTGCTTAAGATGCCAAACAAAATGACACCACCCGCTTTTATCAAAACTTCGGCGTTTTATAATTATGGGGAAATGTTTAAAAATAAACAAGTTTATGTTGTCAATCTAGTATCGCGGCGGCGGCCGCACGGGGTAGCACCACGGTAGCGAGCACGGCCAGTAATTCAAAGGTTGCGCGATCGAATCCCGCCTAGGACAATAATTTGTTTATACGATTGACGTAGGTAGAATATTATTTTTTTGTTTTGTTCTAAAAAGTAATAAATAAAATGATTGAAAACAATATTATTTTGACTACAGTAAGTTGGGAGAAAGTTTGTGTCAGTTAACTGATACCGTTTATTAATAAATATCTTTATTTTTTGTTGAATACTGCTCACAGTCCTGTTTTTAGTCTCTATTTATTTAAATGATGACACACATTTCACCGGTTTACAAGGCAGGTTAGCAAAGGATTTGAAATGTTACCCAAATGTCACAAAACTTTTATTCAAAATACCTTATTCTTTCTTGGGTCAAACTTATTGCCTTTATATTTAAAGATTTTCTCTGATATTACACATTTCATACACAAACTTAGATACAGTAGAACTCCAGTTATCCGAATCAATTGGGGCCGGACCCCATTCAGATAATCATAAATCAGGATAGTTTGATTTTTTCCTGAAAAAAGGCTCTATTTGAATCTTTTCGGGATTGGCTTCCCGTTTACACGACTGAAGTAAACTATCCGCACATACTACGGTCGCGTATACACGTTTTAAAACTTTAACGTTTGAGTAATATCATTGCGTTAACACGTTCACTGCTAAGGACGCACATGTGAGCTTGACACTGAACACTATGAGAAGCGGTCGTCGCACAGTGCTTTGCACGCCAACCCGCAAATTGGGAGTACAGTACTTTCAATACACAGAGCGTTGCGTGCTTCGCACGCCAATTTTAAGCCTATCTGCAATGGCGCGCATAGACAGAATTTTTATTTTGCAAATCTCAGTGCGTTCCTGTCTTAATTTTTTTTTCTGAAATTCTGAAAGCGATTCGGAGAATCAGCGATTTGGATAGTTGGAGTTAGGATAATTGGAGTTTTACTGCATTGGTTATTTTCAGTTTCTCCAGTGGCTTTGGAAAATATGTTCAAAACTATTCAATGACTGATGAGAGGGATTGACAACGAAGGGCATAATATTGTACCTGCTAGACGTGCATGGCATATGAGTTTGATTGAGCTTAAATGTATGACTGAGAATGTATTTTCACTTATAAGTGTATTTTGTTTCAATAAAATCACAGTCCGTTTGTGTGTATGAGTTGGTTTTAATTCAAATTAAAGACAACTTCCGCAAGCGTGTAAGAAGCACGATTTTATTGCCTTGGTGTGTGCGTGTGTGTTTTTGTGCAGAGTTTTATTACTTTATAGTTTACAATTTAGAATTGTTATGTTAGTTTATTTTAATTTCATTAAGTAAAGATTTGTGTTTAGTTTTGTTTTTAAGTTTCTTATTTTGTATAATTATTATAATTCTTTGCTGTTTGTATATTTCTGTGGAAAATAAAAATAAATAAATCAATTTCTGGTTTTCGGGAATCCGGACTTGTGTCAATTAAGTTTGGATTAACCTGGTTTGGAAAACCCTTTTTAAGGCTAGATTAAATGGAATACAAACCAAGGTCAAATCTTCCAGCCTCGCTTTCACGCCCTTCACCATGTCCTGCCTCTCTTCATAAGAACTCGGACAAGGGTAGAACGAAGCATGGAATCCTGCACAAACTTTCTTCACTCGGGATTTGAGCTGCTCACCTTGGAAGAATGCCACGAATACCGTCTTGAAGATCTCGTTTCCCTGCAACAATCAGGCATAAATTATACGCGATACCAAGTATTACTAAGTACAAGTGAAGTACTACACAAAAAAAAAAAAAAAAAAAAAAAAAATGAAGACCACTCTATTAAAATTGGGTTAAAAAAAGTTTATTTAACGTGAGAATGTTTTTCCTGCCATATTGATTCTTGCAACGATAAAGAGGATTTACTACATCCCATTCTATGTTACAGTACGTTGTTTTCGTTTGTACTTGACATTTTCTTCAGTACAGAAGCCTTAAACTTTTATTGTTGTTGATTTTGTTCTACATGTTTTTTTTACAGAAAAATACAATATAAGTCACAATTCTCCTGTATTTATACCAGACGTGTTACTAAAGAAAATCGGGTAAATAGTTTTTGATATGTTCTACGACAAAATACTTTGGTGCGCCTAGAGGATAAAGTGCGCTCCGTTTGGCTCGCCCAAATTATACAGAACAAGATCTAAACATCAACTGAATTTGTGGAACCGTGTCCGATTTCTCACCGTGTTGGGATCTTCCAGAGGTTCTTCAAGTTCTGCTTGACGCAAGAACACATTGCCTCTTGAAATTCTCCAGAGCATACGTTCAAACGCAGGAACTCTTTCCCTGGGCACCACTCCGGCCACAAAACTGAAATTAAAACAAAACAAAACAAACAATTTAGATTTGTTTATTATATTATAAAAACAAATAGTTGTTCTATTGTTCTAATGCATGGACTACAAATGCATCTGGTATTTATGTTAATGCATCTGGTGTATTTAAATACCGATTGCTCCAACATCACACACCAAAATTACCTACATTTAAATGGCAGATATAAGCTTGACAATTATTGTTGGATGGACGGGTTGAAAGAAGAGGAATTGAAAAATAAATATCTAGTTTCAAATAACTTAAAGCAAATGTACACAAGAAATACAAGCTAAAATTGCTGGAGAAAACAAAATTAAGATATTAAATTACAAAATTTCTCCTGGCAAAGGAAATAAGATTTTATAAAACAATAACTAAATTGATTGTTATGTACAGTTCAGGAGTGACGATCATGACGGGGAGGTAATAACTGAACAAAAGAGTACAGAAAAAGGAAATGAGTCCAAACGCAGAACTTGTAGTCGTTAAACTAGTTGTTACGAAATGGAATGGGTCAATATATTTGTTATTCACACCTATCAGTTTGAAAATAGTAGAATTGCACTTGTAAGCACATTGAGGTAGCGTCACAGTAATATAGAGTAGGTAGTTATGTAATTAGGAATGATGTAATCGCAAAGTTGCATTTTTAAGCAAGCCAACATCTAAGTAAAAAATACTAGATGGGAAAAACTGTGAGGGCAGGAGTTTTACATATAGAGAAAAGATTGGACTGGAGGTCTTTTGGGAAAGTCTTGGGAGAATCTTGGCAGACGGGGGTCTTTGGGGTGACACCGGTGTGGGCATAGAAGAGAGAAGAGAGGCGTGCCAACCTCGGTGAAGAGAGAGGGAAGCTGAGCTGTCCGAGGCTCACAACAGAGGATAAAAAACTCTGCAAGGATCTTGTTGCCAGAAAAACAACGAAACACATTTCTTAACAGCATCATAGAGATGCCAAAACATAGGTTTACGATTGGTGGATAGTAAAGAATATCAATTAAAAGTGGAAAACACGACCCAAATGTCTTTTTTCATTAATTACCAAGCATTCGATCATTATAAATTCCTTCCACAGAGACAAACAATTAATATTTTACTGCCTTTAAGTTTTCAGACGGTTGCGCTGAAATATTCAAAGATAGAGACCCACATTTTGGTCCAATTGCGAATGGGTGTTGCACCCGAACAATGCTTATTCATTACCTGATATTTCCGAGTGATGCAAAAAATATTTCCCGCAGAAAGAAGTGTGCGACTAGGCAGGAGGAGTACTTCAAATGGGATAGCGTTGAGCAAGTTGTATCTTGATAAATTCGTACAAACTTCGTACTGGAACTTTTTGAGCCTAATTCGTAACAATCAAAATTTGATTTTCCTTTTATTAAATTTCATACTCATTCATTTCCCACATTGGTGCATTCTATATTTTGTGCGTTAAAATGTTGTAACGTCCCAAAATTAGAAGGGGAAAATTTGTCGATGTTTTAAATTAAATGTAATCAGAAGCAGGAATCTTATCGCACGCCTGGGTTTAGTCTTGCGTTGCTCCTCGGTAGGGAGGGGGGCAACGCGGAGAAGGGCAGTGCTTAGGTGGGGCGATGTAGGCCGGCCCGCCGGGAGTGGGAGCGGACCGCTATATAAGACGGAGCTCTAAGGCAGAGAGAGAGTTGCTTGCTTGGTGAAAACCAGCTAGTACCTCTCGTCTAGGACAGTTGGCTCGCTAGGTGTAAATCAGCAGCATAAAAATAACGGTAGATGCTCACCTGGTGAAAACTGGCTCATCAGAGTAAGTAGAGGTAAGTGTAAAACCAGGATTCAAGCACAGGCTTGGGTAGTGACCGGCAGGGTTATAATATTATAAGGTGGATTTATTTAACCACGCTAAACGCTTTTTGCAATTGATTAGTAAAGCTTATAGTTAAGGCATTTTCAGCGGTGGTGAATAGCATCCGGGGTTTACTTATCGGAATATTATAAATTTTCTTGAAGCGTTGCTTATATTAGGCCTACATTAGGCCTACTCGATTTGAATAACCAGTACGAATAAAAGCGTCGCCTGGTTAGTAACATTTGAAGTCATTTCGTTAACAGAATAGAGATATATGTTGAGAGGTTAGGTTGCGTATATTAGGCCTACATTAGGCCTAAGTTGTTTTCGGATTCATTGTCTAAAGGGTTGAAGGGTTTAAGAGTTGCACTTCAGTTGATTTTGTGGGCAGGTGAGGGCGTTGTGAAACCGCCTAAGAGCAACCTAAGCCTATTAGGCCTACGTTAGGCCTACGACAGTTTAATAACCTGTATGTTTAAAAGCGTCGCATGGTTAGTAATATTTAAAGGGATTTCGTTGACGGAATAGATAGATATTGTTGAGCAGTTAGGCTGCGTACAATAGGCCTACATTAGGCCTACCAAATTTTAATAGTGGTTTGAACGAAACGATCTTTGGAATTTTAGGGTGTATGTGTGGTGCAAACTCACATACAATTGTCGTTCGTTGCTTTAGGGTGTATGTGTGGTGCAAACTCACATACAATTGTCGTTCGTTTTTTTTAGGGTGTATGTGTGGTGCGAACTCACATACATTATAGATCGTTGGTTAGGGTGTATGTGTGGTGCAAACTCACATACAATATAGTTCGTTGGTTAGGGTGTATGTGTGGTGCAAACTCACATACAATTGTCGTTCGTTGTTTTAGGGTGTATGTGTGGTGCGAAGTCACATACATTATAGATCGTTGGTTAGGGTGTATGTGTGGTGCAAACTCACATACAATATAGTTCTTTGTTTTAGGGTGTATGTGTGGTGCGAACTCACATACATTATAGTTCGTTGGTTAGGGTGTATGTGTGGTGCAAACTCACATACAAGTATAGTTTGTTGTCTTAGGGTGTATGTGTGGTGAGAACCCACATACAAGAGTTTTTGAGACAGCATAGGGTATAGGCGTGGCAAGCAATTTGCTAACGTCCGCGTCGTACCATCCCTTCCCTACCCCCACTTCCTCGGCTGTGATGAATTCGCTCCTAATACCATAAGAGCTCGTCTCTAGGATTAGGCCGCACTGAGCCATCTCCTCCCCCCTCCATCCTTGACCCCTGGAACGAAACCCAGCCATTGGCCGGAGTATCCGAGGCAAACATTTTATTTTGTGAGGGCCAAAGAATTTCCCTATAGGGAAAAAGGCATCACAATGTTCAACAGAAACCAAACAGAATGGGTTTTGCAAAAGCTTTCAAAATTGTGCAAAAGAAATGATGAAGCGTCTCAAACATTGCTCTTCCGCCATGAACAGAAGGGAAGCAATAAGTGTTTGCTTTTTTCTTAATGTTTTGATAAAAATCTTATCAATTATTATATTTCCAGACATGATATTGAAAAATAGTAATATGGCCAAGGAGAATAGTGATAGTAATAATGAACCAGAAGATGTACATCATAGAGTATAAGAAAACCTATACACAGAATTAAAATTCTATTTGCGTTAAGTTCATATTTAAGTGGAAACATTTGTTTTGAATATTGGGTTTAGGATTCAACATCAGACCAACAGCGATAGATTTTCATATTACTTCATTTTTTAGTAATGGAAGAATATAGTACTCAATATTGCATAATTCTTCCCTAGCCCTGACTTTAATGGATTTGGGGAGTTTCTCATAACCAAACAATAACCTTTTTCTGTAATTAATATTTGGGGTAGCAACAACGACTTTTGATGCTATTTCAGTAAAGTCAACACACAAAAATCAACAATATTAGGAAAGGATTCTCTAGTTAATTAAGTAGGCTCAAGGTAATCTTGCCATCGGGATCGTCCGGCTCGATTATCCATATCAAATTTACAGCGTATTAGTACATGAATGAATTTTTAACAATTTGCGACAAGTGACTAACAAACAATAACTGGACCAGGTATAAGCACACAAGAATGGTATACGGATGGCTTCAAAATGACCAGCGGAGTTGGAACAGGAGTTTATGGTCCTAGGTGCAGCTTATCTTATGGGCTCCTTCCCATTGATTTTTGAGGCAGAGACGGTTGCGAAAGAGGAATCACGAGAGATAGGATTGATATTCTTTCCGATAGCCAAGCCGCCTTAAAGGCGCTGGAATCATTCAAAAGCTAGTATCTGACTGCTTCAAAGTAGTGAATGGGTGCCTGGCCATGTAGGCACGAAGGGTAATGAGGAGGCGGGATCCCCTTGCTAGAGTTGGGGGCCAAAAAGCCCTTCATTGGCCCAGATCCTTTCAAAGAGCCAAATATGAAATGTTGTTGGAATCTGGACGGAGAGAAGTCGGTCCTCACGCTGGAACGATTCTCCTGGGTTTAGGCAGGGAAAAATATTCATCCGCCTCACTAAGTCGAAAGCTCAAATGCTTCTATTGATGGGAAGAAACAATCTTAGGCGGATTGTAGGCATCCTCACCGGTCACTGCCCGGCCAAGTACCACCTCAAAAAAATAGGTTGGTTTGGAAGAATCCTGTCGCTTTTGCTTTCTTGGGATTGAATTGGCTCAACACCCGCTGTGCCAGGAGGCTCTCGCGTACAGGAGATTCATATTACTCAGAAGTGCTGTTGTTACTTCCGGAAGACGTTCACGGTGCTGATCCAAGACCCTCCTTGGTTTCATATGAGGCCTGGGAAAGATATGGGATTATCACTAAATGGACAATCATAACAGAAATAGATCTTAGTGGTGAGGAGGCCATGGACTCCTCTATGCCAGTATCTGTAGGACTGTAGAAGGCACCAGGATCAGAATGATCAGCATCTGTGATAATGTGCCTGAATTTTATTTCACTACAATTATTCCACTTTAAACTTATTTTTATTACAGAAAAAGACATAAATCAATTGTTTACACTGTGTTAATGAGTTTTCCCAACGGACCGAGACAATGGGCTGTACTACTGCGAGCCTACTACATTATTAGATCTTATGTTAGAACTATAAACTTGTAAATTATTAGCGTCGCAGTTTTGCGGAATTGGGCTCAGGAATACCTAATATTTAAAAACTGTAAAAAGGTGGTCACGATCAAAGACTGATGATTTTTTCCTTTAACAATTACTTTACAACTGAATAATTTACACAGAAAAGTATAGAAAGAAAAATGCAAAAGTTAGATGAGTTTTCAAGAAAAGTAAAAAAAAAAAAAAACCACCAAAGATTACCTAGTACAAAGAAACCGCTACCTGTTGAAGCAAAAACTATAAAAGCGATTTTCCTTTACTCACGGAATTTGTCATCTCAATTTCTGTCTTCTTCGACAAAGTATACATACAACCTAAAGGAACTTAATAGATTTCAGTTATGAGAATTCGTTTACATAATCCATTCAAATAAGTTTAATTACAATCTGAAGTAGATGATGTCACATAATTTGACTATTTTCCTGGCGGTTGTTTGTAAAGCAGGGCTCTTAGGGTGTTGAACAAAAAACATGGAGGACTCCTGGACAGGCAATCAGTATGACCAAGAGAAATTAGGGAAACCAAAAATAGGATATTTTTGTACTTGATCGCTACTCTTTCAGGACATTGTGGAAATTCAATATTAGGGTAACGTAATACATTAACCCTTTCCACTCGAGTGTCGGGGCAGCCCCGCACCCTACTAATCCGCACGCACTCCTATGTCGGGCGAGACCCGAACTTGCTATGACAACGTTCTTTGATTGCATTTGAACGGACGTAGTTACTTTGATGACCGCTATTGTTGAAGTTTAAGATGTCCTGCTATCTGTGGAATTTTTTTAGAACCATTTGAGTTCAGTTTCTGTGGTAAATAAATCTTAGAAAATGTAATGTTTGCCGCCTTTGGCCGCTCTGTAAACAGCCGTCGGCTCTCGCCGTTGTTTGGTTACTACTTACTACGCAGTGTTTTAGTGAGCTTACGTGTTGCTTAGTTTTGTTGTACTAGTTTAACGTGTGTAATTTCCTAATTTCACAGTTTATTTTTTTAATATTTTTCTTTTTATAATAATGATTGTTGTGAAATAAAATAATCAAAGACGACAGCAGTTACAAAATGGCGGGAGTGGCGACGGAACTTTTGTTTCGAACCAAGGGTTAAGAATTGTACAAAATACAGAAAAGGATAAGGCAGTGGATTAGTACTACTTTGACTTCAGCGGTAAAACAAACGCAATTTTAGTTCATAAAACATCCTGCATGCGGCCGTGCATGGGACTCGTCAACTTACCCAAGTCTTCCACGTGACGCTTGCTGACCCTCGTCGGCGATCAAAGCTTTAGTGAGCGAATCGGCTCCAGCGCCTTCTTGCTGTTGGAAACAAACAGTCTGGAGAAAAACAGTCAAAACAAAAACAATCGGGAAACAAGACACGGTGCAAAAAACACACACTAATGTATAAAACACTACTACAGACACCAAAACTAACTAAAACATTTTAACCAACACTGTACTAACTGTGCGGTTTCGTTTGCGACACCACAGACTAACATGTGTTACAAAAATACAAAGACGTGTCGTGTAAGTGTGTAAGTCGTGCATGCAATCGTGGGACTGACGTTATTTGTGCGATTTATTTTAATGTTAGGAACGGTTCGTGGGTGTTATTTGAATCGGTTAAAATTGTTTGATTTTTTTCTCACTTTTCACACAATTAGTGTAACTAAGCGTATTAACACTAGTCTCACACTGGGACAGACGGTCGGACGCAAATTGTTGTTGTCAAAAACAGAATCAAATTTACAGTCAACTAGATGTTTTATGTATCAATTGCAAAATGAGAAAGATAGTGCTTTGAGACAAATTATCAAAGACGTCAGCTATTAAGTTAAGTCGCTGTCCAGTCAAGTAAAATATTTACTACAGTGGTCAAGCTGGAACATTTGTTGTATTGTGGCCGAAACAATATCGGAAAGATAGAGAATGAGATTTCTGAAGAAAATACAAGGACACAATAGATTTGGGAGAATTGACATAATGGAGAACCATGAACAGTATGAAACGTTTGAATAAAATTTACGAAAACAATTTAAAACAAGCTGGCATTCCACGAAGAGTGAGACTGGAAAAAGTATCTCTGCTACCGAAAAGGCAACGTATGGATCCACGGAGATTGGTTCGAGAAAAAGACTACGGATACCTGTTGAGGAGTAGCTGAAAGTGATCCCAAAAATGTGCTGATGGTTATAGCCGTTTGATCATAAAAGAGTAACTACGGTTTTAACCGTCCCCAACAGGCTTGATCTAATAATCAATATTACGGCTGTTTACGTCCTCTAATGATGTTCTTACGTACTCTTTTGACTGTGGAACGTTCACAGTAATAAAGCTCATCGGGCAAATATCGGAAACGCATGCTGCGTTGAGGGAAGAGGCCGCAGTCGTCCCGCGTCCGGTAGGCGGAGCCCAACACCGCTACGCTTGTCAGGCCGCCATTTCCCGCGACCTCTACCAGCAAGAGAAAATAGACGAGGGAAACTAAAACGCCGCTTTGTATGCTCAAATACAACACGAAGTGAGCGTAAAAGAAAAGAAACTGCTTATGAGTGTACTAGATGTGAAGTAGCACTTTGCGCGTACCCGTGTTTTGAAAATTATCACGCTACAAAAATTCTAAAAAAAAACATAATGTTTAGTTTTACGCCTAGAAGGTAAAAATAACACATTATTTTGGTATTTTATAACGTTTAAATACATTGTGAAAAGAAGACTAAAAGGTGTTCTTTACAACCTGGTGTCCATTAATGATAATTTTGCTTACTCTTATAATAGACCCTCAGGTTATAGCCATCAGTACTCCTCAACAGGTTAATGACTTTACTAGAAACTAAAAAGACCGAACAAAGTGTTTTCAGATGAAGGAAGAAGATAAGATAAGTTAGATAAAAATATGGAGTTGCATACAGTAGCCACATTAGGCTATACAAAAAATAGCCACACTGTAGATTAATTTACTTAACGCTCAGTTAGTTATTATTCCATTTACCTAATCCATTAACTTTAATTTGGGACCAATTATAGAAAGAATGATGATTTTCAAAAGTATGGTCAATTAATTTTGAGGTTATGTTGACAATTAATTACTTTATTCTTTACATTGTGATATAACATTTAGCTTACTTTAAAATATTTTATTTTTGGAATGGATAAACGGGGAAGAGGCAAGAATTTTAATGATATTGAAAGGAGCAGCTACAACAAATCTTTAAGTTTGAACAGGGTGACCCAGAAGAAGTATCTGGAACTAGAATTTTTGCTTAGGTAAAAATAAGATAAAAGGTTCCAATAAACATAGGTTCGAAAACGCTTTGTTTTCCATTTATCCACCATTTTGTTTTTTTAACTTCCCGCTAAAAGAAAATTGAAAATTTTCTAAAATCGGGAAGTTATTGGTTTCACCCCGTTTTTCGAAAATCGAGTATTCATCAGATCTCGACGTTTTGAGGTCCTAGAAATCTTTCCTGACCACTCCCGAGAGGGTGTCACCCTGTCTGTATGTATGTATGTGTGTGTGTGTGTGTGTGTGTGTGTGTTTGTGTGTATGTAAGTATGTGACCCGCTTATAACTTTTGAACGGCTTAACCGATTGGATCCTACTAAAAGGCGTTCTAAAGAGTTCCATCAAACTTAGATTTCCTGAAAATTTAAACTAATTCGGACCGGTAGGTTCTGAGAAATTTCAAAAAAACTAAGAAATAAATTTTTTTCAAATCAGGTTTTTTTGGAATAACTTTTAAACGGCTTTACCGATCAATTCCAAAATCTAATCAGCTTTTAACCTTGAAAAGCGACGTCGATCGCTACCAGTCCGGTCAAAATCGGTTAATTCGTTCGTGAGATATCGTGAACGAAAGAAAATAAAAAAAAGTGTTTTTTCTCAATTTCTCCGAAATTTTTCATCAGAAAAATGTTTGTTGTCGATCCTTTCAATGGACTCGAAAAACTGCATCGATTGCCGCAAATCGCATAAAAATCGGTTGATTCATTCGCGAGATATCGTGAACGAAAGAAAATCAAAAAAGTGATTTTCCTCAATTTCTCCGAAACTTTTCATCTGAAAAATTTTTGTTGTTGATTCTTTCAATGGACTTAAAAAACTGCATCGATTGCCGCAAATCGCATAAAAATCGATTGATTCATTCAAAAGTTATGGCAGTTCAAAATTTCCAAAAATAATTTTTGTTGTAATTAAACTTAGCGGGAAGTTACATGGATGGCCTTTTAGGGTCAACCGTTTTCCAAATTTTTTTTACAAAAAACCTAATATCTTTGGAAGTAAATAAGATATTGCGTTCAAATTCGGTGTACATATTTGTTATGTAAACATTTACCAGGGTTTAAAAAAATAGAACGGTGTCTTGAATACTATCAAAATGGCGGATGTTTAATG